>CABHPP010144996.1:36343-59784 GCA_902168425.1 Peromyscus attwateri
AGAGAGAGAGAGAGAGAGAGAAGGAGAGAGAGAGAGAGAGAGAGAGAGAGAGAGAGAGAGAGAGAGAGAGAGAGGAAATTTCTGAACTCTAAGAATAAAATATTCTCTGGTTTGACTGAGCTTACCTAGAATGGCTATCTACATGTTTTAATCTGCCACCAGAGCTAAGTGATGTATCATTCTCCTAAAAACAGTGGTGAGCAAAAGGAAGAGGCATAACCATGTCTGTATTGTGATCATATTCCAGAGTATACATATACAAATTATTAAAGCAATGAAAACCTTGAAATAAATTAAAACTCACTAAATTTTGATCAGGTAGCATTCTTACACCCCTCAATATGATGAAACATCTACCACTGTTTTAATACTTAATATTAATAGACATACCATGTTTTTCTGGTTTCAAATTAGATGCTATGACTTCTTTTTGTAAGTGGGCAAAATGAAGTCCAAATGCATTAACTAATCTCAGTAAGAACAGTAACTAACGAAGTGATAATGTTAGGATTTGAAGCTCCAAGTAGTCTGTAGAGGTGTTCTAGTTTTAGATTTTGTGCAGTGTTGCAGTCAGGTGGCCATTAGTTTTTATTCCTCAAAATTGTCCTGGTTTGGGAGAAAGATTATCAGGTCCCTTCAGTATGAAATCAACTCTCTGCTCAGCATCATGAAAGTGGGACAGGAAACTGAGTGTTAAAGGCCAGCATAACCTGCTAACCTTCCTTTTGTCCTTGATCAAAATAACAAAAATGAATTCTAGAAATAAACCTATCTTGCTCAGGATTCAGACCCTTTATTTCCACTTCGAGAAGTAAAAAAAAAAAAAGAAAAATCTTGACACACTGATCTAAGCTGGCAGAAGGAAGATCATTTCTGATTTATCTAACACATTAAGGTTTATTTCCCATCGTTCCGTTATTCTAGTTCTGAACAATTTTATGTTTCTGAAACAACAATTTGTTACAGATTGAGTGTATATTTTTTGGTATTTGGAATTTTGTTGTACACAGTAACTGAACCTATGGAAGCATTTCTCAAGACAGATAGTTTTCTAGCACCCTGAAGGCACTGTTTTTTTTTTTTTTTTGTGTGTGTGTGTGTGTGTATGTGTATGTGGTGGTATTGTGTTCCCCAAAATATTGTGTACCCTAATAAACTTATCTGAGGTCAGAGAACAGAACAGCCACTAGATATAGAGGCCAGAAAATGGTGGCACACACGCCTTTAATCCTAGTATTCCAGAGGCAGAGATCTGCCTGGATCTCTGTGAGTTCAAGGCCACACTGGAAACAGCCACGTATGGTGACTCACTCCTTTAATGCCAGGAAGTGATGGCAGAAAGCAGAAAGGTATATAAGGCATGAAAACCAGGACCTAGGTGGGTTAAGCTTTTAGGCTTTTGAACAGCACAGTTCAGCTGGGAGGCTTCCAGTGTGAGGAAACAGGATCAGCTGAGGAACTGGCAAGGTAAGGTAGCTGTGGCTTGTTCTGCTTCTCTGATCTTCCAGTGTTCACCCCAATACCTGGCTCCATGTTTGTTTTTATTAATAAGACCTATTAAGGTTCGTGCTACATCTTGTTGGGTTTTTTTTTGGGGGGGGTGTGGGGGGTGGCTTCTCTTCTCATTTTTCTTACTATAATGTTTAAAGTTTTATATGTAATATATACCCAATAACAAGAAAAATTATAGGTTGACTGTCATTTTGTCTGCCATGTACGTTGAACAAATAATTTTGCTACAGGAATAAAAGGGAAATAAAGATAAAATATGAAAAAAGTCATAAGCAAAAATCGTTAATTGTCTGACTATAGAGAAAAACAGTATATTTTATTATTTTTAGTAATAGAAGATACTGAGGCCCTTCAATAATTTAAAATATTTAATTGATTGCCTCTAGTGTTCATCTGTTTCTCATAGCTGTAGCTCAAGTTGCATAATGTGTATAGAAGAGACCCTTATTTAATCCACACATTTTGAAGCTGAAGAACTAAACTCAATTAGCCCATTGGTTTGGTCATAAGTGAGGGCCTGATGGTGGACGTACCAAAAAGATGAGAGGAGTGATCACTTGAGAAAACAGGAAGCATGGGTGAGGCATGTTGTTTTGTAACACTCTTTCTCTGGGGAACTAAGTGATGTTCTACAACTACAATAATCCCTCTCATTGACTTCAAGGACCTAGATACCTTTTCCTAAGTTCCATCTCTTAAATATCTCAGGATATCCTAACATTGTTATACCAATGATCAAGTTTCTAAAAAAAAAAAGAGCTTCAAATTCAAATAGCCAGATGGTGTAGTCTTCAAATTTAAATGTTGTAATAAATGTATAAATTGAACTGCTTTACTTCTTTCTTGAATGTGATGTTAGTGTGGCATATTTTTCTGATTCCAAGTCAAATCCTATTAAGATCCTGGAACCCAATTACATGCATTGACTAATTGACTGATTGATCTGATATTGTGTGCCAACCAGTACACTTAGAAAATAGAATTCAACTTAACTTTTACTTTATTAGAATATAGTAATGATAATAATAATAATAATAATAATAATAATAAATCTGTTCATATATATTGATCTCCAACTATTGGAAAATGAATATTTGCTAATTAAACATGAGGAAAGATCATATAGTTAAACAGAACAAACACATGAAAATGTTGACAGAGGATTTTGGTTTAAATGAGTCACACAAATTAAAGCAAGGTAATTTACTGAGGGGAATTGCACAGAGAAATATCAGGTTCAATTACTTATCAAAGTATTTAACGCAGCCAGGTGGTGGTGGCACATGCCTTTAATCCCAGCACTCGGGAGGCAGAGGCAGGCTGATTTCTGTGAGTTCAAGGCCAGTCTGGACTACAGAGTGAGTTCCAGGACAGGTTCCAAAGCTACGCAAAGAAACCCTATCTCATATATATATATATATATATATATATATATATATATATATATGTATGTATATATCACTATGCATCATATTGGAAATAAGAGAGAAAGTTAGGCTTAGCAACAATGGTTAATAATAAATTTGAACCAGAAAACAAAACAAAACAAAACAAAAAGTAGCATCTTCTCTTTTGAATTATTTATTAAAATAGCCACACTACATTAAGGAACACATGCTGCTGAAGATCCCATTGTTAGAAAAATCTAAATGGCAGATCTTATGTTAATGCCACTGGTGAGTAGGATAAAGAAAATCAATATGATTATATTCACATGTCTCCAGACATGTACTAGAAATATTTAAATAGCATCATTTCTAGATGACTTTTGTATTTTTTCCCACTCCTGGAATTCTACTTTCTAGTATTTTATATTTTACATTCTTAAACATAATATAATGATGTGTTTTCAGGTGTGTGTTTCTAGAAGAACAGAACTGAGAAAATGAGTATATATGGAAGAGGATTTATTAGAGTGACTTACTGTCTATGTAGTCCAACAATGGCTCTCTTCACAAAGTAGAAGCTGAGAATCTGGTACCTTCTCAGACTGGATGTCTCAGGACACCCAGTTGGCACTAGGGCCTCAAGAACTGAGAACCACTAGAATTCAGTGTCTGTTGAAAGGCTGATGAATTAGGGTTCTGTCAGCAAAGGATGTCAGCTGCAACAATGACCATGACATTGGCCAGAACCATTGATAAACTCATGAACAAGCCAGAGTGACAATCCAGACAAGAGTAACCTTCAGACTCCCTTAAATCTGAGCCACTGATAGAATGTACTTCTCATTATCAGGAATGATCTTCCTGTTTCAATTAACATAATCAAGAAGATTCCTCAAGACATTCACTGAGGTAAACTCAGTGTAGGTGAACTCTTCTATTTGTGCCCAGAGGCTAGCTCCTGTCAGCTTGGAAATCAATGTTAACCATCACAATTAGGAAAAATGCATTGAGTTCTATTTGATTAAGAATCTGAGGTGAAAACAACTGCTTACTGGGAAAATATGCAAATAAGACAGTACTTAGGCAGTCTTAAGCTGCTTTCATCAGCACCCACACTTTCGCTGACATAGTTCAGTACTTAGCTCTGTTTAAATCTGAAACTGTAACTGTCATGTAGAAAAGAGTGAATGACAAGGAACGGATGGGTTTACATCCCACATACTTTATTTAATAAGACACATATAAAGAGATTATATATATATATATATATTTTTTTTTAAATTGTCCTCACATTATTTTGCCCTACTGCCTTGAACAGATAAGTCCCAAATGAGACAGTGATTATAAAAAGCTCTACATGTATAAGAATAGCAATGTCCTTTCCCAGACTAATTTTATCAGAATTTTTTCCCTGAGTTTGTGGCATGGTGTATGAGTTATTCTTCCCATCACAGTGACTAAATGTCAGATAAGAAGTAACTGAAGTGTAGGAAAATTAATTTTGGTTCAGGGTGTTGAGTGTGTTGCCCATCATGGTGTGAAAGGCAGGGTAGGAAGCATGGCTTGGATATGGTACCTGGAACAAGGCTGTATTCTCTTATCACCACCAGGAAATGGGGGTAATATAGGAAGTAAATCCATACTGTATACCTCAGATCCTACTGTAGAGAAACTCATTTCCTCTATCATAATCTTTTCTCCCAAACATTCCACAGTCTCACAAAAGAGTGGAATCACCTGGGTAACAAGCATTACGACACAAGATATTGTGGACATTTATACAATACTTATTTTTTTGAGATTATAATATGATGACATCATTTCCCCATTCCCTTTCCTCCATCCGAACCCTCCCATTTACTGATTCTTGTTCTTCTTCAAAGTCATGACTTCTGTTTTTATTAATTATTGTTACATATATGTGTATATACATATATATTCCTAAATACATAGATAAAAGCAGAAAAAAATCGTTTTCCCTAATGAAGAGCACATTATCCAATACCAAATTTGAGGACATCTGTTTTAATGAAACATAACTTTCCCATAGACTCACAGACATTTCATAATGAAAATGCTTGAAGCCTAACTTCAAAAGTCTCCAGAATTTTAGTTTTTAACACTGTTCAAAAGTCCAACGCGACCTTAGAGATTCAAGACAAACTCTTCACTGTGACTCCCTGAGTAGTAAAACACACAAACAAAAAATCAGTTCATACACTTCTGATACACAGCAAAATGTAAGCACTCCTCTTCCAATGGGAAGAACAAAGAGAGCAAGGTAGGATCACATCAAAGTAAGACCTAAATCTGAATTTTCCAGATACAACTGGACTGAATATTGTGAATGTAATTCTTGCCTGATAATTGTTCTTTTTTCTTTTTCCTTTCTGTCTTTTGTTTTGTTGTTGTTGTTTGTTTTTGAGACAGGGTTTCAATGCATAGCCCCAGCTGTCCTGGAACTCACTCTGTAGACTATACTGGCCTCAAACTCACAGAGATCCACCTGCTTCTGCCTCCCGAGTGCTGGAATTAAAGGAATGTGCCACCACTGCCTGGCCTGATAATTGTTCTTATTGTGTATAGCTGTACCATGTTAGAGTTAAACCTCCCTTTTTATTTAGAAAAATAAAATAAAACAAAGGCGGTATGGGGGGGATGTGATGGCACTATGAAAAACTGAGCTTGTGCTAATAAAATCAACCTTGGATCAGAGGAGGAGCCAGCAACTAGTCGACAAGAATTAGTTGTAGGGCGTATGTAGCACCCAGGAAGACAGATAGAGAGATCCTTGGGAAGTAGGGAGGGACAGATATTCAAGGTCTTTTTGGTTTGGGACTAATGTAGAAACTTCCCTTGGTGGGTCTTTGTCCAAAAGGAAGGTCAAGTGGTTGCTTCTCAACTCTTCTGAGATATCAGGTTTTCACACCAATATCTGACTCCCAAGTCTTTATTGGTAAATAGAATGATAGAGATTTAGTTAAATACTACATTTTGTGGCAGTGTCAGTACCAGTGGGATGGAATCCTGCCAGGCCATGGTCTGAGCTGCAAAGTGGTGCTGCAGATGGTGGTTAAAATATCACTAGATTTAGATGTAGCCACTAAGCCAATGGAAAAACAACAAGGCCAAACACCAAATGACATGGGAATACGTGCAGTGTTCGAGGGGTCATGATGATGTCACATGGGTTCACGTGGGTTTTGGGAGCTCTGACTTTCCAGCTCCTTCATCTTTGGTTCACATGGCAGCTCCACTCAATGCCTGCAGCTTTCTCCAGTGAATGTTTCATATTTCTGGCGTCTCCGCTAGCATGCAGTCTCTGTTACGATGCAGGTTCTCCCTTCATAGTTTCATTTACAGCTCACTCGGGAGCTCAGTGAAAGACCTGACTCTGCCACACAGTGTCTGGTCACAGAAACTTCCTGCAGCCTTCGTACCAGCCTCTCTGACCACTTCAGTCAAACTTGCATGCTGCACAGCTATAGAATCAATACCACATGGAGGATGCTAAACTCTGCTGCTAACTTGAGAAGTAGCATGGACCTCTTGGAACACAATTGAAACTATCTCTGTGTGTGCTCATAGCTAAAACTGGGAAAACACCTCTAAAGACAGATGGTTATCTAGTACCAGGAAGGCTCTGTCTTCTCGGGGACTTTCTTTTCATTTTTTTTCTTACTATATTTTTCAATACACGAATGTGGTGGTGGTGGTGGTGGTGGTGGTGGTGGTGTGTGTGTGTGTGTGTGTGTGTGTGTGTGTGTGTGCAAAGTGTATATGGGTGCCAGTTCGATCAACCAGCATAAGGATGTCAGGTTGATGTGAGCTGCCTGACATGGGTTCTGGGAGCCAAACTTGGGTCTTTTGGAGGAGCAATAAGCATTCATAACCATTTAGCCATTTCTCCAGTCCCCTTACTAATTTTAAAGATCAGCACATTAGTAGGAGGTTTCATATGACATTCTCACTGATATGTCATTATGTCTTAGTTTATTCATCCTGTTTTCACGGCGCTAATCTCCATCTCCAATGCCTTGCCTCCCTCCTATTACTCCTCATTCTCTTGCCTTTTTTCTCTCACTCCATCCCTCACTGACTTTCTTCCTGCCTTCATCACAGCAATATCAACTTAATTATATGGTATTCATTAATTCTATATTTAATTAGTCTTGTGAAATCAGAGATATGAATCAAACACATTTATTCTTTCTCAGAGGAACCAATATATGTACATAAAAGCTGTGATAGTAATACATAATCATATTACATATATGCATTTTTACTCTTTGCATTTCAATATTTTGACAATGACCAGTACTTAAATAGAGATGTTTTCTTGTCACATTCTCAAATATCATTTTACTTTTATTTGTTTGATGTGCATGTGTGTGAGTTTGCATGTGTATGTGTTCGTGTGTGTGTGTGTGTGTGTGTGTGTGTGTGTGTGTGTGTGTGTTTGTGTATGTCAGTCTGTCTGTTTTTCTGTCTGGGTGTGCAGCTCTGAAGGTAGGAGGTGCAGTGTTTGAGCCAATGGCCCTAATTTGGCCAGTGGATATCTTCCAGAAGGTTCTATAGTTCCATTTTGTACGATTTGGACATCAGGCTCAGGCCACCAGGTATGGTGGCAAGTACCTTTACTCATTGGCTCTCAAGTATCATTTGAACTAAGAAATAAAAGGCAATATTAACCACCTTTTCTAAAACAAACATAATTTATGGTAATTAACCGATATCTAGTCATATTGATTATTTTTATCAATTATAATATGTAGGTTGTATTTCTGCTAGTGAGAATCCTGTAATGTATGAGATTAACTACAATACTTTATACGCATTATGTCTGTCAACTTGAAATGACATATGGAAGAAGTGAAACTTTTCATCCTAACAAAAAGAAATTTATATTTATAAGAAAATGAATTTATATTATGTCATATAATTTAGACAAAGTCAATTCAGGAAAAAGTAAAGACATAATGATTGCTTCACAGATGCCTACAGTTTACAAAGTACTGAGAATGTGTGAGAGACACACTCAAAATCACCCTGTGTTCTGTTAAGTGTTTTTGCTAGCTTACTAATATAAATAAAAATCTGCCAAGAATCAGAGGATTGGCAAGAAATTCTAAAACTCACAATATTGCAGCTGAACTTAAATATTGCACTGTATTATTGAGGGTTTCAATTGTTATATAAACAGTAGACTGATAAATGCATCTGATTTTTAAGCAGAAGAGTTTTGTTTCTTCAATATTATATCTGTTAAATATTGAATACAAAAATATTTTGATAGTAGAAACCACAGGTATTTTCTAAATAAAAGAACTTCTGGTGCATGTATTGTAATAACCTACAAAATTACACTGTATACATGTATAGTTTTAAAAATTCAGCTTTTCTCCAGGAGAGGTTTATAGAGTGCTGTTTTTAAACAACCAACATAGGTATAACTGGGCAATGTGCTCACAATAAGTGACTGTGAATACTCAGCCGTTGTGGATAATTACTTTAACTATGTAAAGATGTGCTACATTTGTTTATGCTGCATAAACAAAGGCGTTGCTTTGCCTGCCTAAGGCATCTGATTGGTCTAATAAAAACCTGAACAGCCAATAGCTAGCAGAGGGATAGGCGGGACTGGGAGGCAGAAAGAATAAGTAGGAGGAGGAATCTAGGCTCAGGGAAGAATGAGAGAAGAGTGAACAAGGGAGAAGGAAAGAGAGACACGAGGGCCAGGCAACTGCCAGCCAGCCAAACAGGAAGTAGTAAGAATGAAAGGTTAAAAAAAAAAAAGGCAAAACATAGATGAAGCGAAACAGGTTAAACTAAGTTATAAGAGCTATTTGGGCAAACATAGATTAGGCCGAGCATTCATAACTAATAATAAGTCGCTGTGTCATGATTTAGGAGCTTGTTGGTGGCCCGAAAGAAAGCTTGCTACAGTCAGCCATAGATGAAACATATACATCAAGCTCTTCTACCCTGAAGTTCAGGGAGTGCCATGAAAAATGCTGTTTTCCAGGCAGGGTGTAGCTGTTATCCAAACACACTCACAGTTGCAGTGATTGTCTGTATACCAATTCAGACTCATTAAAATTCTAGCACGGGTGGGAAAGAAATGTCTAGGGCAAAACCTCAGCTGAAGGGCTATTGCAGTTGGCGGCTGCTAAGGATGGGAGAGTCAGTCTTCATTGTGGATGTGGCTACTGGTAGGCTGTCCATGCTCACTGGGTGGTTCCATAGCTATTCAAAGGCCTTAATTGTAACTGGCCTTAGCATATTATATTAAAAATTAGAAAAAAAGACATGAAGTTAGAAGGGAGAAATAAGAGTGGGGGTAGTATAGATAGTTGGAGGGGAAGAGTAAGGGATAGATATGACCATGATATGTTGTATGTCTAAAATTCACAAATAACTAATTTTAAAGAAGAATCACTTAGAAAGCTAAAAAAAAAATCAAGTGAAATTAAATCTTTACTCAACCATTTTCTGCTCTCGTGATCAACTCTTGCGTGATTTTTCCAGTATTGTTGTATAAGACTTATCTGAGAATCTTCAAAAAACTTTTTAAGGTACTTACATTATCAATTAATATCTTAAGTTATGTTATATCGATTCACAGTTGTAGGAAGCTTCTATTTTGTGGTTTGCTTTCCACATGCGAATACTATAAATATTGGGTCCATAAAAGTATTATCAAATCAAAGGTAATATTAAAGATCTTAAAGTTAAGCTATTTGATCTTGTGAATGTTTGTTTTGTAGTTCATTTTTATTTTTAGATACTCTCTTTTATTTTAAATATATGTCTATGTGTGAAGAGATGGGTATGTGACCATGAATACACATACCCATGGACATCAGAAGAGGGCTTTAGATACCTTGGAGCTTGAGTTACAGGCAGGTATAAGTCACCTGACTGGTATGAGGAACCAAATTTGGATCTTCTGCACTATCAAGTGATTTTAACCACTGAGCCATAGGTATAGGCCCTTGCAGGTCATCTTATAACCCAGAATAATTATTAATCATGACTATTCCAGAGGAAAAAAATTGAAATAGAAAAACTAATTTTACCCCAACACACACACACACACACACACACACACACGCACGCACGCACGCACGCACGCACGCACACACACACACACACACACACACACATTTTTGGAACTTCTCTTTACTCTGTCTAACTTCACCTAGAGCAACATTGTTCCACACATATGTGACCACTCAATTTATTGGTTTCTATTTATTTTGTATTTGGAGGTGCTTGCATCTGTGAATTAAAATTAGAAATATTTTCTAAAGAAAAGCTTTGTAGCAAAGATTTTCAGTGATGTCTAAAAAGTCCCCCTCTCCCAGTTTATAATTGTTTTATTTAAATGAAAGGATTTGGAGTTTTATATCATATATATTCACATTTCTATTGAGTTTTTGTATGGATATCAACTTAAGCTTAGACTAAACTTATTAGGCAGTTGTCAGGAGAAAGCCACAGATTTGATCTTCTCCTTCATCCTCTACTTGTTTTTCCACCATTTCCTGGCTTGGATTCTTGTCATTTTGATCCTTCTCTTATTTATATTCTTACACTTCCCCTGTATTGGAAAGTTCTCTCCATTTCTTTTATATTTGAATAAATAAGAAGGGGGGCATTGAGATGTATCTTGGATGCGTTGTTTTTTATATGATGTCAAAAGCATGTTGATCTTATATTTTTCTATTTGTAAAACATGATGATTGAGGTGTAGATCACATACAACCTTTCAATTGCTGAATTTTAACCTTCTCTAGACAAAATAAAACTGTGAAATTTTGAGGCAAAGCATATTATCAAAAAAGGCAAGGGATTATGATTGAATTACATAGTTACAGGATCCCAGTTATCATGTGAGGAAAACCCACTATCCAAGCTATACCTTCTCTTTTTCTTCATTGATTATATTGGTGCCTTTATGTTCAATTTCTCAGTGAATCTGACTTCTCTCAAAGACTCAAATGAACATAGAAACCATGTCCAATATGTGCCTAGTTCTATCCATAGAAATGGACACAATGTTTTATTAATTGTTTTAAGCTACTTTCCATTAAAGTTCAAATGATTTCTTGTGAGTGTACAGGTGTTTCATAGAGAAGGTCCTGATGAAAAACTATGCAGACATATATAGCTTTATCATGAACAAAATTATCTGGGAAACTCTGGCATTGTATTTTAAGGATAAATACACCCATGACATATATTTTCCCTAAAATCTTGGTCAGTACTTGTTCTACTAAGTATATATTCAGTTTATTTCTTCTGCAGAAACCTATGCTTTTCTCAGTTTTTGAGAATTTTTTTGGTCACTAGGGATCATTCAATACCAAAAGCTACATAAGATCCAAGTCCAGTCCTTTGATGATATTCGATCTACTGCATGATTATTCCATCAATCCAGTCATGTCTACCTCTTTGCAATTCCACTGATTGAGCTTAGATGTCATTTTCGTATGCTTCAACAGTTGTGACACTCACACCTGTTTTCCTATAGCTGACTTTGCCCTTTCTTACCTTCCATAATGAACCTTACATTTCTCAGTAAACATAGTTCAACCTTGGTTAGAAAAATGCCAAAGCATTTTTAGCTTGTGAGAGTATATTTAACATCTTTAACTTATTTGATCAAACTGTTTAAATATTTGTTCAGAGCTACAAGGTTTAACTGTTTCCTATTCTGTGGCCTTTATTCCAAGCTTTGACAATCTCTGTCAATTTCCTATATATTGTGTGGTATTAAATGGCTCCATGCCTTTAAGTACTTTCTTCATTGTGCTTTGAAAGCACGATCTTGTTCCTTTGCTGAAAGATATCTGCTTATCTTTGAACACACAGATAAACTATCACATCCCTCCTTGATAATGTCAGATCCTACAGGGAATTAGATGCTTCATTTTCTGTAACAATGATATCAACAAGAGTAATCACAGTCTTTTATATGCTATGGAGCTTTCACAGGGAATTAATCCCTGTTTCTTAGTACCACTTCTTCATGTGTTTTTAGTGAAGTCCAGCCGAAACAAAAGAGATATGGCCCTACTCTCTAGCCAGACCTTACAAAACCACTCTGAATGAATGTCCCTTGAATGAATGGTATAGATGAACAGTCTTATTAAATAAGAAACACAGAGCCAATTGCAGAGTTAAAAGCCCAAGAGGTCAGAGCAGTAGCTGAGAGCTGAGCTTACCCTTCGCTGCCGCTGCTGTCCTTCCTCTCAGCAAGAGCGCTACTTCCTGTGTATCTGTCTTTTTATAGACTTTCTGTTCTGCCTCCTCATTGGTTGTAAACCCAACCGCATGACCTCCTGTCACTGCCCATCTATACAGACCTCCAGGTCTTCTATGGTTGGTATTGAGATTAAAGGAGTGTGTCTCCATGCTGACTGTATCCTTGAACGCACAGAGATCTGCCTGTCATATGATTAGGATTAAGGGTGTGTGCTACCACTGCCAGACTTCTGCTATGGCTTGCTATTAGCTCTGACCCCCAGGCAACTTATTTATTAATATACAAATAAAATCACATTTCAGTACAAATAAAATATCACCATAGAACGGATTTGTAAATTTTTCTTCATATTTCCTCTTTTTCACTTCCATTTCTGCAGATGTACCTTCATTCACTTAGCCAAGCTGATTCCTATACATTTGCTTCTTTGTTTAAGAAGACACATCTAGGCTTATACCACCCTGAACGCATGGGATCTTGTCTTTAAGAAACTCACTATTTATATTATTGCTCCGTATTTGTACTTTAGTTTTGTGAGCTAACTTGGAGAGGCTGGGTGTGTACAGTGACTAAAATAAGAAACATGCTTGCATATTTATTTAATAACACTAAAACATTTTGCTACAGGATGCAGTTCTGCAAAATCCCTTTTTTTCTTATACATGTGCCACATTAAGATACTGTCCAATATAAGGCACTCCAGGGTCTTGTTTTTGCATTGTTCTTTGGGGAAGAAGATCCCAATGAAGTATGAGAGTGGAGCAATTACATAACACTGTTGCTCATATACTATTAATATAGACAGTCATGTGACCACATAAAACTACAGGAGACATTGGAAAGAACTGTTAGTAGACAGAATAACAAATGGAAAATGTTACAAAAATTAAAATATAATAGTTTATATTCTGTTCATCAATTATATATTCTTAAACTATATTATTTTAACCTATAGCCAATTATCCAACCTGTTTTTGAAGAAGTAAAAGTGTTTTTATTTGTAGCCAACAAAATTTTTCATGTAGAGAATTATAAAGGATCCTCAAAAACCTATCAGAATCAGTAAGGAAATTTAACATAGCTTCAGGATACAAAGTCAATTCCAGTAAGCAATTGGAAAACAATAAACCTAAATAATTTAAAATAACGTAAAAATATTTACTTTGATATAGTCTTATAAAACAAAACAAAACAAAACAAAACAAAAAAAAACCAAGACGTCTATATATGCTGCGAACCATTATTGAAATAAATGAGACTGGAATGCGACTACCCCAAACTAACTGATCTGAAGGCTTTCTTTAAAAAGTTGTTTTATGAAGGAATAAAATACAATACAGAGAATAGTTAGGATATTAGTGGCATGACCCAGTTGATAAATGGATCTTCGACAAGATCTATATCAAAGAAGAGGGAGAAAAGTGAAAGGTTAGGTCATATATTTGAGGTAGAAGCAGTGATACTCTTTGGTGATTGTAGGTGAGGGGAGAGAAAATGCAGAATCAAATGGTATTTTAGCTGAAGTGACTAGGCTGAGTAAGTGTGAATTTTTTTATAGGAGATACAGTATTGAATTGGAGTAAGAAAAGCCAAGTATGTTTTACAGGCAGTAAGTAAAGACCCATGTTGCCACATGGTGAGGTGTCCATCAGGTACAGAAATGTATAGGTGTGCATTCTGAGAAAAGGCAATCATTTGAGATTCACAAAAAATTTCACATCTTGATTAGAAATTCTAGGGTTCAGTCTTTGTACTTGCAGTCAATGATTGAATTTTGGATATGGCCTTATTGAATATCAAATTTTACATCATAATATAATTTATTAAATTTGATTAATAAGCAGTAAGTCATTTTTAAAGCTTCATCTGCTAAATACTTTGGGAGTGATACACATGGTAACCAATAGTATGTCCCTCCACATTGTACTCTTTTTCTTATTACAACCTCATTATAATTAGATTACTTAAATAAGTAAAGGCCAGGCAGTGGTGGCACACGCCTTTAATCCCAGCACTTGGGAGGCAGAGCCAGGTGGATTTCTGTGAGTTCAAGGCCAGTCTGGTCTACAGAGCAAGATCCAGGACAGGCACCAAAACTACACAGAAAAACCCTGTCTCAAAAAACCAAAGGAAAAAAAAAGATAAAAAGAAATAAATGACTTATGTTCTACTACTAACAAGATAGGATATTGTAGTGATTACCTTTTTAAAAAATTAATTGGCAATATTTTCACAGTAGATAAACTTGACAAACACCATGATCTACAGCATTTTATCTTTTCTATAATTTTCAGCCATAATATTATTTGTTGCTATACATATTTTCCTATACACTATGCTCTTCATCTCATGTATAATAAAATGTAGCTTAAATTTGTCTGTATTGCATTACTAATACAATTGAATTTATCCTGTCTCAACATATCTATTCACTTGTAATGCACATTATATACATTCTGACAGAACAGTATGGAAAAGTTCTTAAAACATTATCTGTATTTGAAAACTGGAAAATCCCTTACCTAAGTGTACAATAATATTGATAATTACTTTTAAAATCTTGCTAATTATTTATCAATAATAAGATAAAGAATTGTTCTTTATTGACTCCAAATCCTGCATATGAAAACACTTTGACCAATACAACACTGTGTCTCATAGCTTCATTACAGAATATTAGTTAACTATGTCAATAAAACTGTCAAAGCACAATGAATTTTAGGTGCACATAAAGTGTAGCTTGACATAGATTGATATTTTAAAATGTGTATTTCATTATATCTTTAATCTGAGGCACTCTCCAACTTTAAATTACTGGCTAACTTGACAGGTGTGAATTTATTAACTACTATCTAGCTCTTTTCAATTACTTTCCATTACCTTCTTAACCTTGAATCCCACTATGAGAAGCCTAGGTACACATTTTCTAACTTACAGCTTTCTCTTAGCATTCATTTCTAAATTAGGGTTGCTGCAGTAAAAAACTAACCATTTGATGCTCCAACCCTGTGCACTTAAGGTGGAATTTCTTTGAATCTTCACGCATCAATGTGAGTTCCACAGTAATAATGCAATTAATTTAAAATATTATGAAGTCAAACTTACTAAGGAAAAGACAGTGTGTGATTTTACCCAGAGATGATGCAGGCATGAAACTGTACATGCTGAGCCACAACTATGATGCTATTTCTTAAGGACTGTTACTAAGTTAAATCAAATTTATGATCATGACTCTGTGGACATAACTTTATGCATCTTTTCAAAAGGATGCTACAGTGCTATTAGAAAATGGTATTATGGGTGGCATTAATGGGATGCAGGATAGGGCAGTAGGGAGTAAACCTGAACAAAATACAATTATCAAATGTATGAAAATTTCATGATGAAAACCATTGTTCCACATAGTAACACACTTTATGTGGCCAATTTTAATTTTAAAATATAATTTTTGTTCAACATAACTATATTTCCTTTTCTTCACTTCATATATATATATATATATATATATATATATGCAGAAAATTATTTATTTAAAGTCAACATGCTAGGTACAATATTTAGATGGTATTTTTCTTTATAGTGGTAGTAAATCATCTTAGTTCTCAAATATCTAAAATAAACTGAAGGCTTATTCCATATTTTATTCTTCCTGTGGGGATGGTAAGACCCCATGTATATCTGACCACTTATGTGGTACACTAAGTTTCCAGAGTAAAGGTTGACTGATTGAGTTGCAATATTTATTTGATAATTGTCATTGAATCTCACCCCATTCTGCCAGTTCTGTTAAAAATAAAATTATTGTTATTGTTATCATAAGTGTATGTGTGTGAATGTGGACACTTTCTGTACCTATGATGATCAAGGAGAAATTCACAGAATTTGTTCTCTTCTTCCATCATGGCTTCTGGGCATTGAACTCATGTTGCCAAGCTTTAGTGGCATTAGAGTTTATCTGCTTGAAGCATCTCACCAACTTTTTCTTGTTCTTTTCATATAGTGGAATGTATAAATTGATATGATTAAGAAGGTCTATTTGTGGACTGCCTATTTCCTAACTTTATTTAACTTTAATTTAGATTTAAAAGTTAAAAGGTAATACTCACTGCATGATATTTACTAATTTAGGAAGCTACCACTTCATTTTTAAAATAGATTGGATGATGTTTGTGAATGAAGAAATCATATAATTGATTATCATTTAAAACCTCTTCATAACTCCATGATATCAATGTTAAATGTAAAATTGAAAAAGTCTTAAAAGTTATTCTGATTTATCTAAATCCTGGCTTTCAATGCCCACTATACCTAGGAGTTTAACTAAAACAAAAGTATAGACTTATAATACCAGAAATTATATTCCAACTACTTCTTGAATATATATGTGTGTGTATGTGTGTGTGTGTGTGTGTGTGTGTGTGTGTGTGTGTGTGTGTTAACTCTTATGATTATATTTTAGGTGTCTTTTATTCTCAGTAAACCCACAGACAGAACTGTAGTGCCTGTATAATACTGTAGATGAATATTTATTACTGCCTGAGTGATTTACAGTCTTGTGGAATAGCCAATAGTCTTCAGTAAACAAACAAACAAACAAAAACTTCAAATTCAATTATTGAAATGCTAACATTATTTTGTTATGGAACCAAACAGAAAATCATTTTGGCCATGACTGTAAAGTACCATTATCTACAGGATGGAGTACCTTGAAACCAGCATGGAGCCAGAAGCAATGAAGCTGAATAATTTCTTTTGAGTTATATTTTCCTAAATTCAAAGCTGAATCAGCCCTCTCTTTTTAGAATGAAATCATTTCTCCTGAGTTCTCATTTCTCATAGATAGGGGTGAATTGTGAATTTATCAAATCAGTGTGTATATTTGTTGGGCACAAATACATAATTCAATTTCGAAAACACACATGTATATTATATGTACATATATATGATATATTTTAACATTTTTCTGTCTCCTTTTTTTCCCTTTAAAGTAACTAGATGTTCAAAACTTTATGAAGTTTTATATGTATTCTAAGTTGTAGTTATTTTTCACCTAAAACTTTTCATGTTGGGATGATTCATTGATTTGATGATATAGTTTAAATGATAGTGTTTCTACCTTGGTGATCACTAGTGACAGTATATAGCATAATCAATGTTATGTCTTAGTATAATTAAATATAGTATAACAAAAATACTTAGAATAAATATTTAAATTCACAAAATTTAGCTGTTACTACACCATACATATGATATGGGAAAATCATGATCTAAAGGAAGGAAAGAGGGAAGGAGGTTAGGAAGGAACAAGCAAAGGAAGACAAAAGGAAGGAAGGAAGGAAGAAAGGAAGGAAGGAAGGAAGGAAGGAAGGAAGGAAGGAAGGAAGGAAGAAAGGAAGGAAGGAAGGAAGGAAGACCAACAAATAATATTCCTTCTCAGGGTTTCACTAATTATTAAAGAAAAGAACACATGTGACCATACATTCTAAGAATATTTTCTCGATGTTTTCAACATTTCCCAATCTCCTGTCTATATTGTTTTTCCATATTTCTCTGCTTGGGTGTCACTGAATATTAATTACAAGGGTAAACACAATGAAAAACACTATTGTTTTGTACTGGCTAATAAGAAATGAAGGTTGAATAGAAATATAATTATTTGTGAAATTTGTTTCTGCTTATAAAAACACATTCCCCCTAAATAATTCCCAAATACAATACAAGGTCCAAGGTCTACTTGCCTCTCTTTTTATGTATATATTTGATTGTTTGAGTAATATTAGTGTTAAGATCACATATTTCTTCTATAAACTGCTAATTTCTGAATTCAAATCACTGTCCTGGATCTTGGAATTTAGACTTATATATCTTACTACAAACTTGTTTTAACTGTATGGACTAAACAGATTTATCAAACCTAAAATGCTGTACAGTACATTTTTAGATAATTTTACTACTTGCAAACATAAAACAAAGGCACAAAGAAAGCATTCTTCCCTGGGAAATCCCTATCTTGTTATTACCACTTCAACATCTGAAGAGGATGAAAGAGTCAGGGAAGTCTGGAATTCTCCTTCACTTTCCAATGCATTCTCTCAGAGTCATGTCAGTTCTGTCTTCCACATGAATCCAGGAAACCCTGATCTTTCCATTTCCAGCAGTTGACTAAAAATTTGTTTATTTAGTTTACTATTAAACCATGAGCTTTAACTAGCCTATAATTGCATACTCATAAACACAAAAATGTCTTCTTTAATTTAGCATTAATAGAGACTAATAATTTTCCATAAGTGGGATCCTATTTAGCTAATATTTAAGTAATATGCATCTTAGATTAGAAAATAGTGGAAGGCTAAATTAAAACCTTTGGTAATTATGCAACAACCTTGAATGGTATGTTTTAGTATTAAACTACTTTGGTCTAAGAGATAAAATTAACGGGAGAAAATTACTGTTAAATTCATTTGGATTGAATTTAAAATGTTGCACACATTGTACATGAATTATATATCAATTAAAATATATAATTGAGTCAGTTTATAGAAAAGAGAAATGAGAAATCTCAAAGAGACTGTAAACTAAGACACTAGTTGCAGTTATGAAAAATAGTCTACACTGAGGCTAAGGTTTTAATATTCGTTTATATACCTCTATGGAAAAGCATAGTTTTGCTATGTATGGCTTATCTTTGTGATTATACACTTTACTCATATGACTCTTCTTAACCCTGATGTTCTGAATGAAGTTTGGTATTGCATGAGACTTTAATCTGCCTCATTTATTGTCTCCTTTCTTCCAGGTCCCACTGCCTTGAGATTGGTGAACAATTAGGATGATAAAATAAAAGAATTAGTTCTTTAGGAATAAGCTTGATTTACTTGTGTAAATTGTGAATTGGTGTCAGCAATCCACAATTGTGAAACTCAATGTATTTTAATAATAATTTTAATCAGCATTCTTTTTAAATTGATTGCAGTGAAAATTGTCTTACCTTAGAACTATATAAGGATAATAAAGACCCGTTATATTCAGTACATTGCCCATGACATATAGAATGTGGAAAACTACACAGGTAACACAATACATAGAACTGTACATAACACAGTGCATTAGAACTGGAATTACAAGGGACATTTTCATTGTATTTCCAAACAGCAAGTAGAGATGGGCACAGAATGAACATTTACAAAACTCAGTGTGCTGTGCCTTTATTCAACCCTGAGATCTCCAGGCATGTACATTCTTCCCACTCTTGAAGAATTTTCCTCCTGTAATTTATTTTGTTATAGCTGGGATTTTGTATTTTTAAGAAAAGGATGGTAGAGAAAGAATACATTTACTGAGTATCGGCAAACCAGAATATGTTCTAATAATCTGCCAACACAAAGGATTTTTAATTCATGAAAGCAAATAAACAAAAACCAAAATCAGTTGAGCAAATACAAAACAAAATGAGTTTTATTGATGGGCCAAGGAACAAGAACACACAACTTGTATGCTAACATGAGAGAGATTACACAGGGAAAGGAACAAAATATGAGAAATATAGGGACATGAAAGGTAAACAGAAGAGCTGGGTTTGTTGACCTGCCCATTTGCTTGTTATTTTGTTTTGTTATTGTTGGTGTTTTGTTTTTCAAGTGTCTCATTATTAATCCAGGCATGACTTGAACTCATGATAATGTCCTTCTGCCTCAGTCTCCCAAAGGCTAGGACTGCTGATGTGATTCACTGTGCACAGCATAGTCACTTATGAATTTCTTGTTTTTGCTTGTTTTGTTGTTGTTCCTACTATACCAAAATGCCTGGAGTAGGTCAGAGAGAAAATAGGTTAATTTATTTCATATTCTGACATCTGGGAATCTTAGATCAAGTATCCTCATCATCCCATTTTTGGTGAGGATCTCTTGACTGTATTATATGGTAACTTAATTTGATCTCTTTTTTGTATGATCTCTTTTTATAAAGATTTAGGATGTGCATTTCCTGAGAGAATAAATGACTCTTTCTCTGATATGGTGGTATAATGTTCAGCCATAGGGAGAAGTACATATTTTATGAAACTTCTGCATTGGTAGTAAGTTTTCATATTACTTTATAAAATGTCTTTATTGTTAGTTATAATACTCACTCTAAACTATGTTTTGGATTTGAAAAATAATCTGGAAAGTAGTAAAAATTGCAGTTAATAAATTTGAAGAAAAGTCCTTTGTGTGAGTGGGTAAGGATACTTGTAGGAGACATCAAGAAGCTGGATACAAATTGATGTCTCAGAAGTTGCCCTCTTCCCTGGAACATCAGTCACGTTAGGGCCTACAAAGTTTAAATATCTCAATTTCTACTGTTGATGGTTGCATACCAGAACTAGATGGTAAGACCTCATTGCCAAAGAATGTGCATCTTGGCTGCAAGACACAGAAGAATAAAACTGGGAATGTGGTAAATGCTCATTCCCTGTAAAATAAAATTTGCAGTTCCAGAAGGCCCTGCACAGGCTGCCGGGTAAGATTGTCACTGACATCCTGCTCAGTAAAGGATCTTGTAGTCTTCACTAACAAAATATACAGCCAAATGTGTTCGCTGATGAAAGAGTAGGACAACTTTTATAGGTGCAAACAACAACATTCTGGTTCTATTGAAGATCTACTCTACAGGAGTGACCAACCATCTGATGTCATATGCAAAGGATAAACTGTTGGCTTGAGGTAATAGGTACCAGTGAGGAAACAGCTGCCATCTTTGTATTAAGTGAATAAGATATGCCTACTATATTGCCTTCCAAACAACTCGTGTTTATGTTCTTAGAATACTGCTGCTGTCAGCCTGAGTTGGTGACATAGGGAAACAGACTTTTGGCAGTAGGCTGGAGTTAGTACAGAGATTTAGGATGTGAATCTCCTGAAAGAATAAATTACTATTTCTTTGATATGGTGGTATAAGGCTCAGCCATAAGTAGAAGAAACTACTGAAGAATTTGCATTCTCATCTCTGAGGCTCAAGGAACATCAAGGAAGGAGCTCTGGAAAAATACTAATGTGTAGCTAGCTATTTTCTTCAAATTAAAACATTCTCTCATGGAAGTAGGAGGAGTGGTTCGTGAGATTCAGGAGACTAAGGAAACTTATAAGGCTCCAGAAGCTCACGGAAGTTAAAAAAAAAATTACAAGGCCAAGGCTCTTCCCCCGGGTTCTATAAGCAGAAAGTAATTTCTATTAGAAAGGAGCCATTCCAGTGGAGCCAGATGAAAGATGGGCGTGATACTTCAGACATATAGATTCCATGAGTCACCATACATGCTTGGATGGAATTCTTGGTGCTGCAGCTATTTTGAGTCACCCATGCTTCTGTAAGAAAACCTGTATGTGTGCTCCTCTAAGCACCCTCAAGTAACTGATTCACTAAACTAGAATTATGTGGAATACTTTCTCTGTTCTGACATCTTATTCCTATCGGAAGTAAACAGACATTGTTCAAATCTTCCCACAAAAAGCCACATAATAATGATAAAGACATAAAAAGCTGGAGTAAAGTAGCTTAGGATTACTCTCTGGCATACTCAGAAATGATTAAGACTCATTGTAGTTAAAGCTTTGTAGATCTTTCCATAGTAAGAGATCACTCATAAATAACCCAATGCAGCATAATATCGCTTACCATCACTTAAGTTATAAGATGTTAAAGGCTTATTAGATAACAATCTGTTTCCTGGCTTTTACAATCTAGTCTCTCTAGAGACAGCACATAACACTTAATCTTGCCAAAAGTTTAAGATGAAATAGTCATGATACATTTAAGTATATCATGGATCTGTGGCACATACTCAACTACCAAGAGACAAATAAAAAGTTTAAAAACATATATTTTGTGTGTGCGTGCATGCGTGCGTGCGTGCATGTGTGTGTGTGTGTGTGTGGTTCAGGACTTTAATATTTGTAGAGCATAGGCTACTATGTTGATCCTTCATTCTTTAAATGTTTTGTGTACTTCAGTGATCTTTTTGGTTATTTCAATAAATAAGATCTAATTTCTCTCACATTAAATTAATAACATAATACATAAGCATAGTTGTTTCTAAGACTTTGATATGTATGTTATTTTTAGTCCAATTTTTAAAAAATAAACTATTATAAAAATGATTGGAAAATAGCATCCAACATTTTATTCCTAGAAGGAATGAAAGGCTCATGAATTCTACAAATGCATATGACAAACCTTAGAGGAGAATGGATTACTTTGCTGCACACAACATAAGTTCCCTTGAGATGCTATGATTTTTGAAGCTACAATCTACATTTTCTAAATCTTCCAGAGTTTTTGGTATTATTTTCCAAGTGGCTGTGTTCTCATTTATAAATATACATGCTTATCCATTTAAAAAAAGTGTGATAAAAATATTCCCAATTCTAACCTACCTTTGAACAGATAGAAGCACAAAGATAGAATCAAAGTTGGAGATAAATATTTCATAGATGCATTTTCACTTACTTCTAAATGTAGTAGGCATTTGCTTTAATTCTTTTCCCCAGAGGTACATTAATTCCAGTAGTTCTGAATCTATTCTTCTGTGTACATTTACCATCAGTCCTAGGATATAGGGATATTTATTGTTTTCTTAATAAGACAAAATTACATAGGATACTAAGCACCCTATTTCTGGTAATAAAAATACAGAAAATAAAAAAATTTCCAAATTTCAAGCTTAGAAATGAAACTACTAATTGTGGTTTCTTAGAAGGTGTTTAATGCTGACGTCTTAATGTGGAGACAGAAAGAGTATATGGGAGATGAAGAAGACTGGTGTCTTTGGGACATGATAGACAATTGCACCCATGTGTAGCAGAAATCTTAAAAGTTCTTATTAATAAAATCAAACCTAAGGCCAGTTATTGGGGTAAATGCTGGAAGGTCAGAGAGACAGAATAAGCCACAGCTACCTCACCTGGCCAGATCCTCAGCTGGTCTTGTTTCCTCAGACTGGAGGCCTCTGAGTCCTCATCCAGAATGGGTCTCAGCTGAACTGCTGCTAGAAGCCTGAATGCTTAACCAGCCCAAATGCTTCTCCAGGCCAAATGCCTACCCAGGCCAAATGCCTCTCCAGGGCAAATGCCTCTCCAGGGCAAATGCCTCTAGTTTCTGGTCCTCACGCCTTATATACCTTTCTGCTTTCTACCACCACTCCCTGGGATTGAAGGCTTGCTTTCTGGGATTAAAGGCGGTGGTCACCACGCTTGGGTGTATCCTTGAACACATGAATTTCTGCCTCTGGAATGCTA
>CABHPP010144997.1:0-43271 GCA_902168425.1 Peromyscus attwateri
GGAGGAGGAGGAGGAGGAGGAAGAGGAGGAGGAGGAAGAAGAAGAAGGAGTACATTAGACCTGGACATCTCAGTCAATAAACCCAACATCCACTGTAATTACTGTGTGGCAGCTGCCTATGGGTTGCCCACTGGGTCTGCCCAAAGCAGCTGTCTACAGTGATCTCTGCAAGCCAAGTGCCAAGCAAGAGGAAAGATGATGTCTGCTCTGTGTCAAAGGCAGCAGACACAATGGAGTATGCGATGTATTCAGATCACACACACAGACTCTCGGGATCCCTTCCTCCTCCTTCTTTATTTGTTGTTTTATCTTTGGTTTAGTAATAAATAAATACATGTGTGTCTATTCCTGCCTAAATCTGAAACAATAAACGCGGATATAAAAATCGCAAAGGCACTGTTCCCTATACATCTTTTGAATGAATTGTCCCTATTTGGGCTTCAAGAATGTGTATTCTGGCTGCGTCTGAGTCGGGGGTTTTAAATTAATTTTTCATTTGGTGATAGAGGGTGTCAGATGGAAGATGATTCTGGAGGAAGTTGCAGCAGATGCCACTGCTTCTTGGCCATCATTCGGGGAACTTTCCATCCGTAGCTTCTATTAAATTTCTCATCAAACTGCTGGTAATTTCCAACTAGTCAACACAAACCACCTTTTTAGGGAAGCCTTATAAAACGTGCTTCTCTGGAGAGAAGGAAACGAGAGCAAGTGGACCTTGCCTGTCCTCTGCCCTGTGGAGTCTAACTATACCGATGTCCCCCTGTCTGTGCCCAGTTTCAGATCACACCTATTTGTGAGTAAGAACCAGTAGGAGAGGGGAAATGAAAACCTGGAAGTTTCAGAAACCCATGAGAAACCTGGGTAGGACCACATCCATGTACATCCCACTGTGAATGAACTCCCTGAGAGTACATCAGATTGAAGTCAGAGAACATAGATACATGTTCTACTTTCATTTCTGTTGCTATGATTTAAAAAAACAAAAACCACCATCACAAAGCAACTTAGGAGAGAAAGGGGTTAATCTCAGCTTATAATTCCAGGTCATCGTGCAGAAGTCAAAGCAGGAACTTCACATAGCTAGTTACATCACACGCACAATCAAGAGCAGAGAGAAGAGAATATGTGTTTGTTTGCTTGTGTTCAGCTTGATGTCTCCACACTTACACAGTTCAAGCAAGACCCTTTGCCTAGGGAATGGTGCTGCCCACAGTGGGCTGTATCTTCCTACATCAATTAACTTAACACAATTGCCCACAGATACACCCACAGGCCAAATCAGTGTACCCAGTCCCCCCTCACTGAGACTCTCTTCCCAAGTAAAGTCTAGATTGCATCACATTGAAGATTAAAACTAACCGGGGATGGTGACCTGGGATCTGCTAGGAGGTAATCACTCACAGTAACTGCAAATGTCTCTTTAACATTCCAAGTGTCACTCGATGTTCTAAGTGACTTGCAAATAACAGTATTTAATTTCATGCTTTCCACTGATTAGGGCATTCACCCCAGGAATCTTCTATCTGCTGCAAGTTCTCAAAGAATTATCTTCCATTTGATACAGTTTCTTACCAAATGAAAAATTAATTTTAAAACACCCATTTCAAATGGAGCCAGAACAAACATTACTAGAGCTCAAACTTAGGAACAAATTCATCAGAAAGATGTACATGTGACAATCTCCTTGTATCCAGTGACAGTGCTTGGACTTGAACCCAGGCAGTTGAACTGTGAGTGTCTGCCTTTGCCTCTCACAACAGTCTGTCCTCAAGAGGCACCTCTGGTGAGCTCCTCTTCCTCCTAGACCAGGGTCTTCCCACGGATACAGGGAAGCGGTTGGGGATGTCTCCTGATCCAAGCATCAATGGTGCTGCTCTTTAGACAAAGTCATACCCAAAGTTACTTCCTGGGTACTCTGTAGGTCATCCCAGGAAAAGGATGTCTGCCTGGGGCAAAGGACTAAGGAAAATGAACACCCTGAGTCAAAGAAACCAGGAACCCAGCACCAGGGAATTCCATAACAATGGAGGGAAACCCCCAGTTGAATTTCAGGAAACAGCTTAGAGAGCAATCAGGCCAGATGAGGGCAGAGAGGGCTGTGGGAGACAGAGACTAAGGAGGAAAAAGAAGTGGGCCAGGTAGATTATCTGACAGGTGTGGCTAACTGGAAACTGCATTGAGAGACATTCTAGAGAGCCTTGGAGAATACAGAAAGGCTAAGACGAAGATGTAAAATAAAACCAGGAAAAGAGAACATGAAGATTTTATTATTAGCAAGTTGAACAGAAAGAAAATGTAATCATAGACGCATAATCATTACATACTCCCTGGATCAGCAATAAACAATATTTGCATAGCCATAATAACATGCAAACAACAATAATTCCAACAAAATGCAGAATTAGACTATGGAGAGTACAGGGTGAAGGGAGAGCAGAATGTGAGGAAGTCAGAGGTAATTGCCGACATGGAAAAGGGGAGCATCAAATGTTACCCAAGCAGCTCCTTCTGGAAAGAGCAGTGGGAAGAATTCAAAGGCAATAGATTCTGGGGAGCAGGACAGGTGTGCAGAGGGGACAGTCTCCGGCTGCTGCGAGAAGCCTTTCCTCAGGTACCAGATGCTCAAAACCCAGGGGTGTATTACTCCATGGAAAATTAAAATCCATTTCAAAAACTTAAAATAGCTTTTCTCTGTACTTTATTTTCATTACATTAATATTGTGTGTGTGTGTGTGTGTGTGTGTGTGTGTGTGTGTGTGTGTGTGTACACCAGCCACAGTAAGTATGTGGAGGTTCGAGGACAACAGATTCTCTTCTTCCCTCATGTGGGTTCTTGGGATGCAACTCAGGTCATCAGTCTTGGTAGCAGGCACCTTTACCCATTGGGCCATCTCTCTCTAGCTCTTTTCCTGTACTATAAAGATGCACTTTTTTTCACCGGTATGAATCTGCTGGAAGGGACCCCTCCATCTATACATCTGGCCACACAGAATGGGACTGGAAGACTCCCTGGTTGGCATGCCTTACTTCCCTCTCCTCCACACTGGCCTTTTCTTTTCTCAAGTCAGCTGTTTCCAAATTGAAAAGGTCAGATATAAGCGGTATGGGGGTGGGGGAGCATGTGCATTCGGTAGAAATGATTCAGGCTTGAGTTTGTAGCCTTAGCCATTGAGGTAAAAACAAAATCTCTCTTCAGTTCAAAACATCACAAAGGGGAAAACCTCTCTCTCTCTCTCTCTCTCTCTCTCTCTCTCTCTCTCTCTCTCTCTCTCTCTCTCTGTGTGTGTGTGTGTGTGTGTGTGTGTGTGTGTGTGTCCCTCCCTCCTTCCTCCCTTCATCTCTCTCCTATCTCTCTTCCTTCCCCACCCCACATACTCTTCCAAGTCCAGCAAGATGAAATTATTGCCCGGTAAGATTCACAAAACGTTTACATAGAAGATCCCCAGCCTAAAGGTGTTACGCACCATCAGCATCGCCGGCAGCAATTTGATCTTGAAATAAATTTGCAGTACAAGCTTGTCTATCCCAATTGATTGGAAACAGGCGTGCGCTGAAATGTAGAAAAATCTAGATAATCCACGGTTATCCACACTCCATTCCCCTGTGTAGAAGAGGGCTGGAAAGGTCGCCCAGCCTGCTGAGTGCACCAATGTGAGGGTTTGTTCTGAATCCCTAAGGATGCAGTAATACAAGGCTGTTTGTATTGACTAAGAAGACGTGTGGAAATTAACATTAATCAATTAGCAAAATGTATTTGCAGCAGCAGAAGCTGGGCCATACTGTGTAAATAATAGTTTTTAGTTCAAGATATGGAGATGAAAGCCATTCGCCATGTGAGTCCTTGGGTGACTTTCGGCAAAGAGTGTTCAGCTGTCACTCAAAGGCCATTACTAGGTCAGGTGGCCATATTTCATTACTAGCTACCAGGGTCAGCTCAGAACTTAACTCAAAGCCTCATCTCTAACAGTGACACAATACAATGACACTTGGCTCCTCGCTCGCCCTCTTACTCTTTTGAGCTGGTGTGGTCTTTTCTGTAATCTAGGTAGTTGGAGTGAGATCAGTAAGCAGAGATAACAAGGGGAAACCCAGATGATCTAGTCCTCCACCCTGCAACTGTCCCTCTTGTCTGAAGACAAAGGAGAGCTACCTTCCTTCAAACCAACATGCTATTCTCCAATGACTTGTCATCCTCACTTTTCCAGACAACAAAACCAAGGCTTTGAGATGCTGAGTATTTTGTTAATGTAAGTGAAAGAGATTTGAACCCAAATCCATTTGTGACATCCTCAGTCCCACAGTCTACCATGCACGGATTCCTACTATAGATTCCCAGTTCCTCCCGAAGCCAGACCACCCTCCTACATTTTGATGGAGCCCAGGGATGAAGGTGCTGGTGTCTAGGGTGGGCACTCAGCACCCAGCATCCCATTTTCATAACCCAGTTTTAAAAAGGTATTTTGAGAGGGTGGGATGACCTGAGCCTTGTCCTTGTACCTCGTTATCTTTGTGGTCCCCACAGGTCACATGGCTGAGGCCACCTGGCTCGAGTGTTCTTCTTTAAATTTTCAGATGTTTTCACTGAGAGTCTTTACATGATACTCTCTTTCCACAAATATCACATGGCCACTCCTCCGCTCCCTCATGCCAGAGTTCATGAATTCCCTTCTCGATGCTGTCTGCCCTTACCCATCCACCTAAGACACAACCACATTGTGTTAGTTTCTGGTCTCATTGCTGTGACGGAACACCCAGGAAAGCAATATAAGAAGAGTTTGTTTTGCTTCAGTTTGAGGGATTGTCCATCATGGCAGGAAAGACAGCAGGAATAGGAGGCAGCTGGTGTCCACCATCAGGAGCAGAGAGAGATAAATGATGATGTTCAGATGACTTTTCTCTGTTTTATTCATCAAGGAACCCCCACCTGCATCCACAGTGCTGCCACGATCAGGATGGATCTTCCGGCTTCAATTAAACCTTTATGCAAACACCTTCATAGTGTAACAGCCAGAAGTGTGTTTCCATGGTGATTCTAAACCTAGTCATGTTAATACTGAAGTTAACCAGCACATTCCCTCCGCTCTAACCTCCAGCCGTCCATCTCCTTCTATGCTTTTGCTCTTGCCCCCTAGTGACCCTTACTATGTAACATTTACTGTTCTCATGGTGTGTTGCCTGCCTCTCCTCACTAGAGATACATTCATGATCGGGAATTTTTGTTGTTGTTATTCTCTGAGTGTCCTAAGTGCCTAAAATAGCCTGCATATAGTAAGTGCTAAAGATATCTTATCAAATAATACATAAGCAACTAGATGGCTAGATGGATAAATATATGTCTATGGATATGATGAATGGATAAATAGATGTCTGTGGATATGACAGATGGATAAATAGATTGATGAATGGATAAGCGGATATAGTTAAGTGGATGGTAGATAGATGATGGAGAGATGGGTGAGTACATATATGGGTGGATGAACAGATGGATTGGTGAGTAGGTGGATGGATGAGTGAATAGTGAATGAATGAGTGGATTGATGAGTGGATAGGTGGATGGATAATGAGAATCTGAGTAGATAAACAGATGGATGGATAGATAGATGAAATAGAGGGTAGGTGGATGAATGGATGGGTGGATAAAAGAATAGGAAGGTGGGCAGAGGTCAGATGAACAGATAGATGGACAGGTGGATGAGTGGATAAGTAGGTAGATAACTAGATGAGTAGATACATAAATGGGTATATAGGCAGATCAGAGGGAAGGTGGACGAGTGGATAGATGGTAGGAAGTTGGGTGGATAGATGGGTAGATAGATGAAAGAATGGGTGGTAGACAGGTAGATTAATAGATACATCAGTAGACTGGTGGAAATATGGGTTAGTGGGTGGGTGTATAGATAGATAGGTGAACAGTCAAGTGGATGAGAGAAAGATGAACAACCATATCCCACATTCTTCTGGTAGGATCTCCTTTGAAAGGCTTCTCCCTGCAGGTCCCTACAGATGCCAGACTTGCAAGTCTCCCATTAGGCAATGAGTTTCTCACCCCTAGAATCTCAGAATGTACACACACACAGGGCACACACAGTCTTCCCCAGCTCCAGGTATGTGAACTCAGCAGAGAACAGTGCCCAAACTGACTGCTGTTACAACAGTGACCCATTCACTAAGGCCTCAGAGTGCAGACACAATTGGAAACCCAGCTCAGCTACACAGATGTGAGGTGGGAGCAGGCTTCACTAGTCCTCATTTATCCACATCGGTGGCTTATCTCAGGCCACGTTTACCACTAAGCCACGTTTACCACAGCGAGCTAATGACTGCTTCTGCACCATGTTGGGAAGGGGGTTGGGAAGGGGAAAGGGCACCCACACATCAAAGGCTTTTTCTCCTCTGCAGCCAAACTGCAGCCACTGCTTCGGGATCTAGGCTATGCATCACAGGACTCAGAAGTCTAAATTTGGTTCCTAACCCTCCACTGACCAATGAGCAGGATTTAGAACAGACCAGGAAGACAACTGCAGACAAGAGGGGGTGTGGTAACCTCTCTGCACCAGCAGGGGGTAGATTTGGATGAGCTTAGATGACCTTAAGAGAGACAGGAGGAGAGGTGACAGGGAGTCCCCTAAACTGGAGGTCTAATAATAGCCACCTGGATAAATAAATGCCCCTTGTGTTTTAACAAAGGCCTACCACATAGACATTCAAATGAAGACCACAGAATAGAACCTAGGGATGTAAAGAAAGGTTTTCTGATGATCTTGATAGAGAGGGAAAAAATAGGCTATGAAAATTCACCTATACTTTCTAATCTTATTTGTTGTTCAGAATCTAGATGTGTGGTAAGGGTGGACCCCAGAAAACAACCACTACCAACCTGTGAATGAGGGGGCCTGGGTCATTTAAACTTCTATTTTACTACATTTTCTACGTCTTGTCTAATTTTCTCTAAAAGAGTCCAGCATATAGATTTTAGGCTAGCATGAAGAAAGAAAAAGAACCCTTGTCTGTGCATGGAATATCAACACAAAAATTATTGTATGCAGAATACGAAGAGCTTCCCCTTGCCGAACTGCTTGAATTAAAGCTATTGCAGCCACACACTGTGGCCTCTGGAACTGGGCTTGTTTCTCCTAATGCAAGTCTTGCCTCCCTGAACTGCCAACGTCTTCCTGTGTCTCATTTCTGAGGTCACGTCAACTAACATGAAAACCTGTCTCCATCTCACCTTCCTCAGCAAAAGCCACTCTCACAATTTTGCCTCCATGCCTCCTTTTCTCTGTATATACTATTAGGTCTTCCAGGGATGCCCCTGACATCTATAGTGTGCCTAGGAAACTTCTCATCATGCTTCCCAACCCAAAGAAGCATCCTTATATGAAGCCTTTTCTAGACTCTTTGGAAAGCACCTCCAGCCAAGGTTGACCTCAGATACCCAAAGCCTGAACCTGCTGAGAGATGCTCCCAGGAAACAGTTTCATGTTATCCTTCAGCAAATACAATGGAAGTTGGTTTTGTTCCCCAAAGATGTGGGAGAATAGGGAGACACAATGCCAGGAACTCTAACTGTGGGGGTGAGAAGTGGCTTGGAGGGTTCTCAGGGGCCCATGACAATGGGAAGAAGTTTCTTTCACTCAAGTGCGTCCTCACTTGAGTAGGGAGAGGCTGTCACCTTCAACTGTGGGATCCTGAAGAGCAGAGGAGCCTTCCTCCATCTGGGAGCCCATTGTCATTTCCTGCATTATGAAAATCATACTCCTTTGTTTGCCCTTAAGGAGACAGTACATCTTCAAGTGGCCTGTAGATGCCAATCATGACACAGCCTTGCCCTGCAGCCACAGCCAATCTCATCTGCTCATAGCCCAGCTGTCTTATTGCCTGTCAGCCCCTTCCAATAGATTACATGCTGATGTGATCAGAAAGGACAGGGTGATTCTGCCTCCTGATGTCACTGCAGAATAAGGAGAAGGTGGCTTGTGCCATGGAGGGGGACATGCTAGGAACGAAGCTGCTAGGTCCTTGACCTCTCACCCGAAAACACATCTAATAAGAACCTTGCTTTGGTACTCTTCTGGGCTAGGAGCTCAGAGCCTTCCCTCATCACCCTCCTCTGCCAATAATTGTCATTTGTTTGTTCTAGAAGTCCAGTTACTTTCAAGGATTACCATCTGCATCATATCTGAGTGAAGAAAGGCCTGTGAGTCTGCCTCCTCCTTTAATTCCATGGGGCAGGCCAACATCTCATCCATGGACTGATGGCACTCTGTGTTCTGATCAGGTGCTAAATGTACCTATGAGCCACCTATGAGTGTGTATATATGTGTGTGTGTCTGTCTGTCTGTCTGTCTGTGTGTTGTGTATGTGTTTTGTGTGTGTGTGTGTGTGTGTTTTGTGATTTGTGTATATGTTTGTGTTTTGTGGGCTGTGTGCGGGTGTGTCTGTCTGTCTGTCTGTCTGTGCATAAGTAGGCCAGGGATGGATGCTGAATGTCTTCTTCTGCCTCAGTTGCTTTCTACCTAATTTTTAAAAGCAAGGTCTGTCCTGTTTTCATGTTTGTTATTGTAATTTAAAAAGAAAAGTGCTCTGACAAAAATCAGCTTGGTAGGGGAAGAGTTCATGTTAGCTCACAATTCCAAGGTACAGTGCATCATTTCAGGGAAGTCGGGGACGCAGGGACTAAACTAGCCCATCACCTCACATAGACAGTCAAAAGCAGAGAGAAAGGGAGTGCGTGTGTGCTTAGCACCCAGCCAGCTTTCTCTACACTTACACAGTCTGGGGTCCCAAACCAGGGATTGGTGCTGCCTACTTTCAGACTGGATCTTCCCACATCCACATCGATCAAGGCAGTCAAGACAATCCCCCACAGATAACCCACAGGCCAACCCAACCTAGATGATCCTCGCTGAAGCTCTCTTCACAGCTGATTCTAACTGACTTGGCAACTAAAATCAACCATCTCAGTGTCTCTAACTGAACCTGGGGCTCACCAGTTCACTTCAACTGGCTGGCCAGCAAGCCCCAGAGGTCCTCCTGTCTCTGCCTCCTCAGTACTGGAGCTACAGGTGCATGCTGCCACACCCAGCTTTTACAGGGGTTCTGGGGACTGAACTTGAATCCTCATGCACACTTGGCCAGCATTTTACCCACTGATCTCTCTCTCTCCAGCTCCTCAGGGCACGCTTTAATTTTGCCTGTAATCATCTGTGGTGTTCTGTGTATCATCTAGGGAGAACAAATGTCTGAAATCCCATCTCCAACACTAATGGCCTTGAGAATGTTCAAACCGGGCCCACTTCATTCAGGGTGTAAATGGCAAACGCTTTGTTCAGCAGCAAAACAAAGAACCAAATTGTGTGTGACCCAGCCTGGCACCTTTGAATCCTGCCATTTGTTAAGCACACTCCCCATGCATATAATTAATCCAATTTGGCTCCATGAGAAAGAAATTACTTCCCTTAATGATGCCATATTGGAATTAACCAATTCAGTACTTAACCCATATTCTCTTGTGAGCAGCCGCGCTAGAGACTGTCTCCTAGGAACGCTGGGAAAGCCTTTTCAAAGACTCGGGGGGGGGGGGGGGGGATTGAAAGATTAGCTAAGAGGAAACATCACTTGTCTCTTCCTACATTTAGGGTGGCTTGGGGTCATGAGCCTTTCTTCTTCCTCAGCACTGGAATCCAAGTCTAGCTTCATGATATATACTCAGCTACCTGTTGCAGGCTGATCGATGAAATCACTACCCAAAGAAGCCTCTGTCAACCACTCCTGGAAGAGAGAGTCCCAGTCAGACGGTGTCTCCGGGACGGCAATTCAGTGATCAAAGAATCAAGAACAACATCCTTGCTTCCTTTTCTTCTTCCAGCCTGGAGATTTTTTTAAGTGCATTCGGATCTTAGGTGGTCCAGTCTGGCTTAGGAGGTAGCACCAAAATGTTATTAGGCTGAAAGAAAAGTGGGTCAGCAGGATGCCAACGGTAGTTTCTGAGATTGCTTTTACTTTACAAATCTTGCAGCTCTCTTGCCGGCACGTGAGAAGAAGAGGGAAATCACTTTGCCAAATGAGGGTTCAATCTCACTTGCTTTGCTTGGCACAGGCTTTCTGAAGTCTTAAGGTAGCTGTTGTGCAGGTAAATTGGACTTCACAAGAGCTGACTGAGGCTGGGGGTGGGGTTGGGGGCAAGTGTCTGAGGATTGCATTTCCACCCCACTACAAAGAAAGGGCAGGATGAAATGACATAAGCAGGCATTCTTCTGTATCAAGCTGCTTCTGAGGGACTCTGTGCAGCTCATGATGAAGCCACATTCTTCAGCAAGGCTTGGCCAATAGACTGCCTAAGAGTCCTGTCATCGGGGCCAGGAAAGCCAGAGAAAGGGATGACTGCAACCCAGAACGTGAGTGAAAGAGGAAGCAGTCCTCAGTACCCATGCCTACACTGTCTCCAGAAGCTTCCAAGGACTGTGGCATTCACAAGCCTCCTGGCCTGACTCTGACATGTCAGGTCCACTTCCACTTCTTAGGTTGGCAGGGCTGTCCCTGTCCACCCCCAGTCCCCTTCCTCCTCCCAGCCCAGGCTGTTGCCATGACATCAGCAGCTTCTCTGCTGGTTTTGTCCTGTTTCACATGGTTTGTTCCTTCCCTGCCATGACAGCAGCAGCAACGGCTTCTGAACAATCTTCCATGAAGTTCTTTCACTCATTCAACAAACATTTATATGTGCTAGGTAGTGTGAGGCAGAGGCTAAAGGAAAAAAATGTATAACCCTTGGGGAAACTGTGGAGTGCTATATGTTCCTAGGACACAACAGCCAAGGAACCAGTGGGTGGCTTAGGAGTCGAGTCTCTGCAGTCCGAAGTCACAATGCCATCCGCTCAGTTCTTAGGGCCTCAGAAGAGCATTGGAGGATTCCATGAGATGATCCCTGAGACCTATCAGATATTCAGTACACACTCAGAAAATGTCAGCTTTTGCCCGTATTAAGATTATAAGCTGACTGGGATGGGGGGGTGGTGGCTCAGCAAGCAAAGTAATTGCCGTGTGATCATGAGGACCTGAGTTCAATCCCAAGATGATATATGAAAACAGCGCATTGTGGCAGTATGCACAGAGCTGGGAAGGTGGAGACAGGCAGATCCCTGGGGCTTACTGGCCAACTAGGCTGCCTTAATCAGTGAGCCCTGGGTTCCAGTGAGAGATCCAGTCTCAAATCAAGGTAGACAGACCCTGAGGAATGAGACCTGAAGCTGTCTTCTGTCACACACACACACGCACGCACGCACGCACGCACGCACGCACGCACACCAGGCAGGCAGGTAGTGGAAGCTTAGGCAATGTCGGTTCTGACCCTTACCAAGATCAATCCCACTAGTGTTCTGTTCCAATAGTGTTTAGGCAAAGGCAAGAGCCCAGCCACGTTCTGGATGTGTTAGAGAGCCAGAGTGTGTCCTTGAAAGCACCAAAGGACAGCACAGGATCTGAGGAGGGATGGGAAACAGTGGTATCAACTGATAGAAATGTACAACTTCTCTGACAGCTGTGGACACAGTGAACTGGAGTGGCCTAGACTAGAAAAGGGCAAAGTTCAAAAGTCATGTAAGCCCCCCCATGGACTGATTTCAATGTGACAGTTGTCGGGGAGTGGTCCTCTGCAGAGGTGAAAGAGGCTGCATGTTCTACAGAGCAGTAGAGATGAGAGAGGTTCTGAGTCAGATGGCTTGGATTTGAACCCTAATCTACTGTCTCTGCTCCTGTGACCTTGATGATGTAACCTGACCACTGATGCCTTAGTTTCCCCATGTGTACATCAAAGCCAACAAGGACTACTGCCAACCTCACGGGGTGACATTGGAGCTTAATGTTAACTTATGAATTTGGAAGCATGTCCAGCATGTCGCTGTCCACAGTGATCATTGCTTACGATACAGAAACAAGAGGACCGTGTGACCCTCAGCCAGACAAGAGAGCAGAAGCTGAAGAAGAGTCAGGAGTCTGGAAGATGCGGTGCTGATGTCTGGACAGGTGGCCCCAGGAAAAGCAGCATGAAGGAAGAGTGAGTGTCAAGGACAGCCTGATAAGTGAGACAAGGTACAAAACTCAAGTACAAAACTGGGAACGGACTTCGGGTATAAAAAGTTTGCCCTGACGCTTTGGGTAGACGTAAGGTGCCTAGATGGTTTCATTAAGTGAGAAGACTGGACTTTCTAGATTTCTCTCCCACGTGCAGGGACTTGACAACTCTGCTCGCTCCGCATACTGTGATGCAGGCCGGAAAGCAGGCCTAGTGCTTGTCAATCAGACCGAAGCTGTCGGTCCCCCACACCCTTGAAGCAGAGTTTCAAGAAACTTTCAGCATTTCTGAAGATAAAAACAGCATAAAGGAATCAACCACGGAGTCAGAATGATGACATGGAATGTGTTGCTATGACAACCTAACTCCCATTATTTTCAAATCCCATGGCAAAGATCTGGCCAGCCACAGACCTGAATAGGGGTGCAAAGAGGCATTCTGCCTTTTGGTTGTGGGAGGGGGCAGAGCCAGCCTAAAAATGGGTCTTTTCATTTTCCTTGATAATGAGATGGACCTGAAGTGAGAACTTCCCCAAGGGCTTCTGTACCAAGGAGCCCTGTTCTCCAGCTCCGTGAGACAAGGAGTCACTGTGGTAGTGGTTGCCAGCAATGTCCCGGCTAAGCATCCTTCTTCAACTCCACTGGCTACTCTGTAGGAATTACCTCATGAATCCTCATGATGAGGGGAGAGAACAGAAATTATTTGTTCTGGGAATCCTGCCTGCACTACTAATCAACCATTTGCATATATGAATACAAGTGCCTCTGGAAGTCAGTCTACCTTTGTCGTTTTTATTACACTTTTATTTCTTGTGTGTGGGGGGGGGGGGGTTGTGTATACCAGCATGAGTGTGCTGAGGTACATGTGTGGAGGTCAGAGGATAAATTGTGGGAGTTGGTTTTCTCCTGGAGATCAAACCCAGATTGTCAGGCTTGGTAGTGGGTGTCTTTACCCATTGAACCATCTTGTCCTGGACTTTCTCTGATACACATTGTTTGGAAAAACCCATCACGGTCTCCAAGCTCAATCTGGTGGCCTGAATGGCCTGGTACGTACAATGAGTTATTAAGTGACTAGGAATTGCATCGTCCAAATGTCAGGTCTAGGGTGTGACGCGTTGGCTGGCTGCCGGAAGCAGTATGATGGCATCTTGGCCCACTTGTGGCCTCACTTGGAAGCAGGAAGGTAAATTGTATCTATCTTCAAGAGAAACTGTGGTCACAAAGTAGATTAGAGATTTGTTCAAAGACATAAAGAAATTCGGGACCTTAAAATAAATAGTCATTAAATGTTCACAGCTTGGTGGTCACTAGGTCAAAAGACAAAGCTGTTGGTTAAAGAAGATTGTAAATTCCACTCGCCTGCACCTGCAGTGTGGCCCGGTCCCCCTCAGACTTGTTAAACTTACAAAGTCATTTTGTTTTAGCACCCGTTCTTAAATCCTTAGTAACTTGTGGAGTCCTAACGCTTTAGTCTGGCCGTAAACTTCCATCTGTCCAAGGGAGGCCATGATAATTCAAGGAAAATTAGTCGCCTGGGTTGTTTATGTGTGTTACTCTTATTTTCATTGTTTTACATTCCACATTCCAAGGCAGACCTCTGGAAACAATGGGCAGGAGCGTGAGTGTGTGTGTGTGTGTGTGTGTGTGTGTGTGTGTGTGTACATACCAGTGCACATGAACATGTCCATGCATACATGTGGGGGCCGAAGACGGCCTCAGCTGTCATTCCTCAGATGCTAACTGTCTTGTGTTTTTAAGAGGGGGTCTCTCATTGGCCTAGAACTTATCTAACAGGCTGAGGCTAGCCAACCAAGAAGATCCTCCTGTCTACCTCCCCAGCACTGAGATTAAAAGTGTGCACAACCCTGGATGCTCTTGCAGGGGACCTGAGTTTGGATCCCAGTCAGCCACATCAGATGACTCAAAACTGCCTGTAACTCCAGCTAGGAGGTCTGACACCTTCTTCTAGCCTCTGTGCATAACTGCACACACCCACACATACCCCCCCCACACACACAGGAATAGAAATAAATATTTTTAACAAGTTTGCACTATCACACCTGGCTTTTTTTACATGGGTTCTGGGGATCAAACTTGGGTCCTCATGCTTTCAAGGTAAGCACTTTTCTACCCAGGTTTCCCTCCCCAGCTCAGGTGCTGACTTTTAAACAGGACATTTTGAAGTTGGAATAAAAAGCCTTTAGTAAGTACCAAAGGGCTCTCCCTATGTCAGTAGCAGAAATGCTAAATGCATTTTGGTCTAAAATTCCTGTAAAAGTCCATAAGATAAAGAAGGGTATTGTTCATGTTTCAGTCCCAAGCCAACTAGAGCTGGGGGTGGGTGAGTTAGGTTAGTTGAGGTGGGACGTCCTGCCCACTGTGGGTAGCATCATTCCCCTGGCTCTGCCCACCATCACCACAGTCCCAACACAGAAGTAGATACAGGAAGCACTTTGTTCATAACCAGCCGGCCGGCTGCCTGCACCAGGTTATGAGTAAACAACAGAACAAATCTGAGCTCCTGAACTGTTTGGGTTTCTTTTCCTGTTGCTGTGATCAAATATACACCCCCAAAGCAACTTAAGGTAGGAAAGGTTAATTCTGGATCATAGCTCAAAGGTACAGCAGGAGCTTGAAGCAGTTGCCCACACCACATCCACAGCCAGGAAGCAGACAGGGTTAAATGCTTGCTGCTGCTCAGCCCCTTTCTCCATTTAGACACTTCAGGATCCCAGCCAAGGACGATGCTGCCCCCAGTGGGCAGGTCTTCCCTCCTCAACCTAACCAAGATAATCTTCCACAGGCATGTCCTTGGCCCAGGTGAGTCTAGGTTCTGTCAAGTCGACAATTAACACTATCCACCACAAAGACTATAAGCAGGGGACCTCAGGCTACAACATAAGCATGTCTCTGACACACACACAATATGCAAAGTTCCAAGCCAGATAATGAGCATAAATCTGTTCCCATCCACTAACCTCTATCTGCTTTCCTTTCTTCTAGAATGAAGAAACAAATTGATTGGGGACAGGACAGAGATCACCTACATCTGGTTTCCCAGACACACACACCATTGCCATAAACAGTTGTGTCCCAAAGTGTGAGGAGAGAGAGGGTTGTGTGTGCTCACAATCTGTGGGGAGTGTGGGGACAGAGCTGTTCCAGTGAGACTAGCCAGACTCTCATGGAGCTTGGCAGCTTCTGCAACCCTCTGGTGAGCAGCAGATACCAGCAACATAATCTCATTGGAAGAAACCAATTTTCCCACCATCTCACCAAAGACAGAGAATAAAGAAGGGCAAAAGTTGCCTTCTCACTGGAGGCCAGATTAACCCATTGGCATGCCTGGTTCTCTTCCATCGCAAGCCCTGTGCAGGTGCAGATGCCATTGAAGAAAATGGATGGCTGCATCACACACCGCTGTATTAGCAGTCACTCTCGCCTTTCCAATATTTGGGCTACATTTTTTACTTCAAAAATCCAAACAGCTATAATTATAAGTTAACTCTCTGACAAGACAGCTAACTATGGCCTGTGAAAAGCAATTATTTTGACATTGATTATTTTCTACATGGGAACAGAGTATTGCAATTGTAGCTTGCTAAAAAGCGATCGCCACCTTCTAGGATGTGTTCCTGATTTGGCTGGAGTTAATTAATGAGTGTTGTGGGGGGGGGGGGGGGGAGGGGAAGGGGAAGCTGGCACATCATTTAACATACAAATTAATTGACATGAAATAAATTAATACATTTAATTTAAATGTTATTAATCTACCAAACAGAGAGGAACAGGCAAGGGGCTTCCGGAGCCATGGCATTAGCATCAGCTACAGGGATGTCACCCAGTTACCATGGCAACTGCCTCATTAGGCTTCCTGGGGAAGCCAGCACATAGCATGGGGCTCAGGAGCAGTGGGCAGAAGATTCCAGACATCAGATGGAAAATCAGAAATACCAACTAGGAGCAAGCGGTGCTTTGAGGATGGAAGTTGGAAGAAGCTGTTTATCTATAGGTAACCTGGGCTCCAGCCTACAGCCAAAAAGAGAGAGAGAGAGAGAGAAAGACAACCAACATATTTTTTAAGATAAGGTGTTAGCCCAAGAAGAAGCAGATCATCATACAATATCAAGACGGTTTGGGGCAAACAAGGAGATGGCTCACTCAATAAAGTGCATTCTCTGCAATCACAAGGACCTGAGTTCAGATCCCCAACATCCATGCAAAAAGCCAGGTGTGACAGTGAATGTCTACACTCACAGCACTGGGGAGTGGAGATGGTGGCTTCCTGGGACTTACTGGCCAACCAGCCTAGCTGAATTGGTGAGCTCCAGACTCAGTGAGAGACCCTGTCTCTAAAAACATGTGGAGGGGCTAGAGATATAGTTCAGCAGGTAAAACCACCACCCACGCAAGCCTAGCAACCTGATCTCAGTCCCCAGACTGTGGGAGACCTGCTCCCACTTTCTCCTCCAGGGCACTCTTGAGCAGGGAGGAGTGAGAAATATTTAGATAGAAATAGAGAGGAGAGAGACAGATAGATAGGATAACCTTGGAAGGGCCTGGGTCAAAACCCACCAGCCCCTTCTGTCTCTTCAAAAGGGCTATTTATAGAAATGCCATGGGGTGGTGCAAAAGACCTCCCCCTAGCACAGCCAAGTGCAGAATCTTCCAAACACCTGGTAACCACACACTTGGTCAATTCATCCCCTTATGCAGCCCTGCTGGGTAAAGCAAGCTCAGATCTCACTAGGAAACCTCTGTGGGCTCCCACACCAGATCCCACTTTAAAATCCAGCTGGAGTGAGTGGTGTGCATCTGTAATCCCAGCATGTGCAAGGAAAAGAGGGGAGGCAGAACCAGCCAGAAACTGTAGAGCAGTCAGTGGTTCTCAACCTCTCTGGGGTCACCTAAGACCATTAGAAAACACATTTACATTATGATTCATAACAGCAGCAAAACCACAGTTACGAAGTAGCAACGAAAATAATCTTATGGTTGGGGGGGGGTCACCACAAGATGAGGAACTGTATTAAAGGGTCCCAACATTAGAACAACTGCTTTGGGGGCAGCTAACCCTGAGTAGGGTTTGGAGCACAGTCACAGAAACAAGAGAGACCCTGTCTTCATGAGACAGGAGAAAGCTGACCTCTAAATGTTGTCCTCTGGTTTCTACTCACATGCCATAGTATTTGTGTGCACCTGCTCCCTCATTCTCATTCTCTCTCTCTCTCTCTCTCTCTCTCTCTCTCTCTCTCTCTCTCTCTCTCTCTCTCTCTCTGTTTCTAACACATATATGCACAAAATAAATAATGAAATAAAGGGAGAAAGTGACTGAAGAAGATACCCAGCATCAACCTCTGGCCTTCACAAGTAGGTACACACACACACACACACACACACACACACACACACACACATCACCAACTGCCCATCTGATTATAGATTCTGTTCTTTGCACATCTGTCCCTTCCCTCTGGAGCACACTTTCCCCCCAGCCTGCTTTATGTCTCAGTTTGGACATCACCTTCCACATCCTGGCTCCCCTCAGGAGCCTCTGCAGCACTTATATGTCCTATCAGAGCCACCATGCTCACAGTGTCACTGTTAAACCTGCAGCTGCCCAAGGTCAGGCTGTGTTCGTCCCCTGCACCAGCAGCCTGGGCACCTCTGCACGCTTGTGAGGAACTCAGGATCTCAGCCCAGCCTAGCACAGGTGGATGGGAACCTGCAGCCACTGAGATTTCCCCAGGAGGGCCAGCTGCCAGTAAAGGCTAAGATCTGCTGCTCTGCACCTGCATCCCGAGAACAAAGCAAACAGCAGGAGCTGCACAGACATCTTTAAGCAACTTCCTCCTTATTGGTCCCTTTGCATCTAAATGCTACGCCTACCTCTGGGGACAGAGATGGACCCAGATAATAAGCACTCAGGTAGTGAGACAGGCTGACTACTCACAGTGCAGAGAGGTGCAGGGTGAGCTGCAGAAGCCTTATAATGCTTAATCATCTAATCAATTTCTATTCAGCCACTTGGTCTCCCTAGACCAACACCCTAACTACTCTGCACCACAATCTTGTCATCTATAAAACAGAACCAGGGGACCCAAGTTTGGTTCCCAGCACCCACATTGGGTGCCTCACAACCACCTATAACTCCACCTCCAGGGGATCTGATGCCCTCTTCTGGCAAACACACACACACACACACACACACACACACACACACACACACACACTACACACACACTACACACACACAAAATTAACTAGTTAATAACTTTAAAAGGACCAATCGTCTTCATCCATTTACTTGGTATTTACTTGAATATCTGCTTTGTGCCACTCACCATTGAAACTCTCTGGAGTCATCAGTGAAATAAACACAAAACATCCTGTCTTTTTGTCCTGGGAATTAAATAAAGCAATGCATGCAGGGAGCTTGGCCTGGGATGTAGAGTTTTAATCCACCATCATTCATAGTCTCTGAAACCCTCTTACAATCCTTTTACTGAGTACAAACGTATTTGCTTTGCTTCCCCAGAGTTGAGTTGGGGGGGGGGGGGTGGTGTCATAACTATGGGCCATCTCACTATTGTAAGCAAAAAGCAAACTCATCTAAGGGACAGAGTGAGATTGGACATTACTTCCCACCAGAGTCATGTTGAAGGATCTAGACAGCATAGCTTTAAAATTTGTTCACTAAAGGCCATGAGATAGCTCAGTGGGAAAAGGTGCTTACTGCCAAGCTTGAAGACCTGTGTTCAATGCCCAAAAGACATATGATAGAGAGAATTGACTCACACAAGTTGTCCTCCATACATGTGCCATTGCATGCACTCATGTATACACACACACACACACACACACACACACACACACACACACATACACACTGAATAAATGCAATTTTAAAAATTTAATGAAATTTATTGGAAAGCTAAGCAACCATGTGATGTAGAAAGAGCAGAAGATGCAGAGAGATGCAAGAGAACCTTTGACCATCCAATATAGTAGCCATACGCCATTTGGCTGCTTCCATTTAATGAAGATAACACTAGACAAAAATAAAAAGTTTAATTACTCAGTCATGTTTACCACATGTTACTGCTCAATAAACACACGTGGCTGGTGGCAACACAGAATTACAGGGGCTGAATGAAGAGATGGCTCAGTGGTTAAGAGCACTGGCTGCTCTTCCAGCGGACCCCATCCTCCCAATGGTGAGACATGAGATGGAGACAGGATGATTCCCAGAAGCCTGTGGGCCAGCTAGTCTGCAGTGTGTAGCAGTGAACAAAGAGTGTCTGTCACCAACAATGTGCAAGGCAAGGACTGATACCTGAGGTTGTCCTTTGATCTCCATACATGTGCTGTGGCACACTCATTTGTGAGTGTGTGCTCACACACACACATGCATAGGCAGAGTCAATCAGTATCCTGACAACCTCCAAGGAGTTTGCTAGTCTGTGTAGCTGATTCTTCTTAGTCCTGTGTACAAAGCCAAGTGATTTTTTTTTTATATTTTCAAAGAATTTTGTATTAGCAGCATCTCCCATAATGCCATGCTGTTTTCTCAGCCATGACTTGATACAACTGTGTGAACTTTCATGGAGATGATTAATCACCATTTGCTTCCCAATGGCTGAACATTGGAGCTGACTTTAATTTTAATATTGATAAACAGGGAGGCATTGAGGCTCGTTCTGCATCGAGCTTTCTCTGGGTCATGGGCCCAGAGGCTCTCTCTTGCTGGTACCATTTACATGTCTTGCTTTGCCCAGGACCCACTTTTATTTTGTCGTCTGTTCTCTAGCAAAGACAAGGGCAAACAGGACTCCTTCCAGCTGGCCTCTGGGGGTGAAGGTGGGGGCCCTGGCTGTTTGGATGGAACAAGGTTTCAGAACGTAGGACTTTCCCAAAACTTCGTAGGAAGTTTGGAAGCCCTGCATTTTCTATTAGCTGCCAACGATGTCCTAGCTCATTGTGATAACTCAGGGGCTCCAGTGTTCCAGAGGGTGAATCTCTACCCATTTACTGTCCATCATTTTCTACCCTGATTTCTCTGAGTCTGGTGAGAGAACCTCTGAAGAAGACCTCAGAGCAGGAGAGGTCTTGAGAGTCAGCCCTGCCTGCAAGACCAGCTACAATTATGTACATCACACTCACCTGCCTTCCCTCTGGCCGCAGGATCTTTGGGTTTGGTTTTCTGCCAGTCAGTCTGCCCCTACACTTCTTAAAATGACCTTTTTATTTAGCCCGTGTCTCAGTCTTCTCTCCTGCTTCCTCTCTGCAACCCCTTGTACGTCATTCTCTAATCAGGGACCTCTGGGAGAGGTACCCCAACCAAGTGTGAGATCACAAGCATGGAACCAGACTGCTCAGGCCCCAACCAAAGTGTGAGATCACATGTGTGGAACCAGACTGCTCAGGCCCCAACCAAAGTGTGAGATCACATGTGTGGAACCAGACTGCTCAGGCCCCAACCAAGGCATGAGATCACAAGCGTGGAACCAGACTGCTCAGGTCAGAATCCTGCCTGGGTCCCTTTTTGGCTATGTCACCCCAGACCATGTGTTTACAGTCCAGAGAGGCATACCTCCTCCTCTGCAGAAGGCACTATAAAGCTCCCAGGGACCTCTGTGACTGCTATGGGTAACTTCATAGTAGAATGTGGACCTAGTAGGAAACAAATCAGCATTAATGCTGTGGCTGTCATCATTTCCCTCAAGGGCCACACAAAGTCAAGAGAGTGGCCCGTTTCACAGAGGAAAGAAGGCTTGCAAGCACAGAGGACTTATGCACCCTGCTTCATCTAGTTGCCTTTTATTGTTATTACAACACTCTGACCAAAAGCAGATCATGAAAGCATGAACTGATGTGGCTTACATTTGCAGGTTGCAGGCCATCACGGAGGGAAGTCAAGGCGGGCACAGAAGACAGGAACCTGAAGGCAGGCCTGCCTGCTATTTCATATAGCCTTCCTTGTGATCAGAGAACTCACAGCCGAGGGATCTAGCACATCAGGGACCATGGAGGAACACTGTTGGCTAGCTCACTCGGTGTTCATACTTAGCCAGCTCTCTGTGGTGTTTTGAATATTAAGTGTTCCACACAGGCTCAGGGATTTGAACACTTGGTTTCCGGCTGGTGGCACTGTTTGGGGAGGTTATGGGAAGGTGGTGCAATCTTGCTGGAGGAAATTCGTCACTGGGAGCAGTTAATAGCCAACCCCACTTCCAGTTCTCTTTCTGTTTTCGGTATGTGGTAGAAGATGTGATCCCTTAGCTTCCCGCTCCAGCCTCCTGCTGCAACCCTCCTCCCACCATTATGGAATTCCCATCTGGAACCATAAGCCAAAATAAACTCTTTCTCCCATAAAATGCTTTTGATGGTGGTGTTTTATCATAGCAACAGAAAAGTAACTAATACACTTTCTTATACAGCCTGAGACTGCCCATAGTGAGCTGGACTCTCCTGTATCAACTGACAATCAAGACAATCCCACACAGATATACCCACAGGCTAATCTGATGTAGATAATTTCTCAATGTAGATTTTCCTCTCAGATGACTCTAGGCTCTATCAAGCTGATAAAGCTTTTATAAGGACACTGCTCAAATGTCACCAAGATAGCCAGGCAGTGGTGGCACACGTCTTTAATCCCAGCACTTGGGAGGCAGAGGCAGGTGGATGTTTGTCAGTTCAAGGCCAGCTTGGTCTACAGAGCAAGATCCAGGAAAGGCGCAAAGCTACACAGAGAAACCCTGTCTCAAAAAACAAGCAAACAAACAAACAAAGTCACCAAGAACATTCATGGTTGATTCTATCATATTTGGTATCACACAAAACTATGTGTTTTATCTGTAAAATCAGACAACTATATTGTTACACCAGATGTTAACTGTTCTAGCCATTTGAAAGCTCATGCCATAGTGTCACAGTGTGGGGGAGAAGCAAGGAAGAGAATCATGTTTGTGTCACTAACTAGGCTAACCCAAGGCCTTGGGTCTTTAAACACACACACACACACACACACACACACACACACACACACACACACACACATGTATTTTGGAAATATGGCATCATTTGACATGTGAAATCTACAGGGTTTGTTCTGTGCTTTCTGATCTGGGGACTGATGATCTATAGCAGACCAGTCTTCTTAATAGTGAAGATTGTTATTGCTCATTGTGCCTTCGCAGTTTTCACATGATTGCAGCCTTAGGCTCACATTTATACAAAGCTTACAGTGGATTTGCAAAGGTGACGCTATCGAAAAAGATTTTAAACCTCTCAGATCAGATACAAACACCATGACTGGATTTAATGAACTGGGGAAAAAAGAAAAGTCAATTTTTGTCACAGAGGAAGAACAAGCTGGTAAGAGCATGTCACATGCACAATGCTACAGCTGTCCCAGCAAAGCCAACCCCCAGTCTTCACCTACCCCCACCCTCACTCAACAAGATACAAAATCAATTCTCTCTGTGTTTACCCGGTGCTGTGCAGGCGTGTGGCTGACATCGATGCTTATCCAACATGGAACAAGCAGATGCATTGCACCTGAGGAACCTTTATCAAAAAAAAAAAAGAAAGAAAGAAAGAAAGAAAGAAAGAAAGAAAGAAAGAAAAACATGTTTATTCACATCCCATCTCCTCCCAGAGAATATCGACCCCAGAGAAAACCATTTCCAGCTTGCATCTCATGAGTGCAAATACTTTCCGAATTTCTACTTGGGATGCAGCACTGGAGTGGATTGGCTTTCCCCACGGGACTGTGAAGAGTCTATCTCCTACCATGCTTGAGAGGTAATGAGACGCTGACCGCCGCCAACACCTGCCTTGGCTTCTTCCGAGAGATCATTGCTCCTTGAAAATTTGCCTTCCGGAATTTTGAAATAATGCTCTGACATTTTCTGATCTTGCAGTTTTAAGGCAATGATTTCCCTCACACAGTCAGCATCAGAATCATCAAAATGATAACTCGAGAAAACCAAGACCAGTATTCTCACCCACTCGCCTGGCTTTAGGGGGTTTTATTAGCTGTCAAGGAGATTTTGATGCACTCTGATTTAGTTACTTTTATTGTAGCTATGACAAAATATGCAAAAGAAGAATTACAGGAAGGAGGCTCTGCTGGGGCTCACAGTTTGAGGACACTGTCTATCAAGCCCGTGGGAACAGCTCATGCCTTTGACAGCATGATCATGAGGCTGCTTGCTCATATACGAGCTGGTCAGGAAGCAGAAACAGGACCGGAAGTGTGGCTGGGATATAAACCTTAATGCCCTCCCCCAAGTAGCCCAATTCTTCCAGCTATGCCTCACTTCCCAAAGGTTTCATGACCTCACAAAACAGTGCTCCCCAGCTGGGACTGAACCATTGGAATGCAGAATCCTGAAGGGTACATTTTACCTTCAAACCATAACATCCTGCCCCTGGCTCACAATGGTCTTGGTACAGGCAGTCTAACACTGTTCATAATCCCAACAACCTTCCTAAAACTCTGTGTAGCATCTTAACTAAGCACCAAAGTCTCACCACCACCTGAAGACAAAGTATTTAAACAAACCCTAACACAAACCTTAGTTGAGAACTGCTTTAAGTCTGTGAGCCACCAAGCTCCTTAAAGCTCCATGTGCACAGGAGACCCTTGGAAACTGATATCCAAGAAGATACTGATCCTGTAGGCCTGGGTAAAACCAGATTCAATATTCATAACCTGGAGGGACTAGCCCATCTCTGAATGGCAAAGCCTTTGCACAGTATGACCACTCAGTGGCATATTTGACACGGACTGGAGTTTGGGGTTGCCATAATTTGTGGGGTGGTGTTGCCTTTGGCATCCCATGAGCAGATGACAGGGATACTGCCAAACATTCTACAATACACAGAATGGCCACCTGAGAGCAGCCCTACAAAGCCTGTGAAACCCCATCAGAGCTGAAGCAGAGAAGGCACACTCTCGGACCCTCACAGACACAGTAGAAAACAAAGTTGGGGATCCGTCTCGCAAAAACGGCTTGAAATGGTAAACTCACCATGGTGCCAAGATAGAAAAAGTGCAAAATTATCATCCTCCTCTCAGGGCAGTGGTCACCAGAGGAATCTGGATTTACATACTATGAAGAGTAAATCCACGCAGCTGACCTTCAGGCACCCACAGGAAAGGGACAAACCCTGGGGACATTAGCATTCTTCCAAACAAAGAATTTCAAATGACAGTCTGAAATTTTTCTCTTCCTATTCAGAGATTGCAAAATCCTGGAGACCCACAGGGGGAAATACTCAGCTGGAAATCAGATGTCAAATCTCCCTGGTGCTCCAATTAATTAAAACTAAAATCTAAGAGAGATGGGCACACAAGCGTAAATTACCGTACCTTTCGTGGATTATCTCAGGCAGAGCTAGGCCTTCACTGCCCATCCAACACAGCAGCTACAGGTTCCTCTGTTTAGTTACACGGAACCATCCACTGTTCCCCTTGACGTGTTTAGTTTTATTATGCCACTGGGCTGGGTTATTTAACACTTTTACAAAGAAATGCGGCTTCCTGGTCATACTGTCTGAGACTAGAAATGGCTTTGTCTTACAGACCTGGGGAAACCAGGCTACAGAGAGATGGGTTGAGAACAAGTGACCATCTAGTCTAAGACATTTCTAGAAGTGATGGGAAGCTTCTACCCAAGCCGAATGTGCCACATGACAAGGGATAGGTGTCCATAACTTTGGGACCTGGCATTTTTTGACCTTGGCCCTGTCTGAGTAGGACAATCTGTGGTGTATTAGTTACTTTTTCCATTGCTGTTCCATTGTCAGATAAAAATACCTGACAGAAGCAACTGAAGAGCAAAGGGGTTGTTCGGGCTCACACTTTCCAGGTCGGGCAGCAGGATCGTGAGGCATCTGGTGACATTGCATCCACAGACAAGAAACAGAGATGAATACTGATGCTCAGCTCACCTCTTCCTTATTGTTACCTCCTTTTATTACTGTCTTATTATTTCTTCTTTCTCTCTCTTTCTTTCTCTCTCTTTCTTTCTTTCTTTCTTTCTTTCTTTCTTTCTTTCTTTCTTTCTTTCTTTCTTTCTTTCTTTCTTCTTAGTACTCTTTCTGGGACCCCAATCCATTGAATGGTGCCATCCACATTTAGGATGGGTCTTCCCACCTCAATTAACCTTATTTAGGTAATCCCTCAGAGATGTGCCCAGAGGATTGTTTCTATGGTGATTCTAAGTCCCATCAAATTACTAACCAAAGTTAGCCATTATATGCCTTTCATTTCATTTCAGCAGGGACTGAAAAATACCTGCTCCTCAGGAGAAGGGCAGCATGATATTCTTTGATCAGAGTGGGCACCAAGCACACCATCTCAGTGGCCTATTCGAGTGGAGAACTCTGGAGGAGAGTGCTATCAGCCAGTCATGGTGCAGGGCATGAACTCCTGCCCTTCCCTGCCAGCAGAAGAAGGTGCTGATGGATAAAGCTGTGGGTGTGGTGGAGGAAAGGGACACTGGGCTGAGTGTGTGTGTAGAAGCTTGTGGCTAAGACAGGTGGGGAAGGGATGAAGGAGGGTAGCTGGGAGAGGACAGGTGTGGTGGTTTGAATGTGCTGCCTCCAATAGTCTGGGGTGTAGTGGGTAGCCATTCCAGCTTTGATCTGGAAGTTCCAACCCCCATGGAGGCTTTGGTAACTGTCACGCCTACAAGGCAGGGCCAAGAGAGGACCCTGAAGACCCAAGATCTGGATGGGCCACTTCTCTTTGTTCCTGGACCCTGGATGGTGGAGGTTGACCAAGCAGAGCTCCAGAGAACACCTCCAGACTGCGATACACCTTCCCCAGACCCTGCGACCTACCTATCCCTTCATTTGTAAGTTACGCCACTAATAAACCTCCCTTTTAACTACATGGAGTGGCCTTAATAAGTACTGGGGTACTTGGATAGTTGGTCTCCAGTTGATGCTGCTCTTTGGGAGGTTTAGAAAATGCTGCCTTTCCAGAGGAAGTACATCACTGGAAGCAGGCTTGGGAGTTTAAACACTTATGCCATTCCTAGTGGACTGTTGTTTTGTACTTGTGGTTCGAGATGTGAGTCCTCAGCTTCCTGCTCCTGCTATCATGCCTGCCACTTGTTGTGGTACCTTTCCTCTGTCATTGTGGACTTATCCCTCTGAAACCATATGCTCCAATAAACCCTTCTACAAGTTGCTTTGGTCATGGTGACCACATACAATCAACCCACGCCAAGCATGCTGTACTCAAGCCTCAGGTCTAGCATCCCTTGCCTTTCAAAAAGGGTGGTGATTTCTCACACACAGTGCCAACAGGTCTCAGAATGGAGTTTGCTTTCTTGCTCTCTCACAGCTCACAACTTACTCATGACTCATGGTTAGTCATAGAGCATGGTAGTTACTATTCTTACAGCTCTGATCAAATCCTCACAGAAACAACTTATGGGAGAAAAGACTTGTGTTTTGGTATGAGGGGAATTCCAGCTGATGACGATGGGGGAAGGCATGGTTTTGGGAGTGGCTCAGTCCATGGCGATGGCAGCAGGTACCAGAGGTCTTCATATGGCAACTGACCAGGAAGCAGAACACTCAGGCTGGACCCAGATGCAAGAACAGACTTTAAAGCCACAGACCCAGTGACCTGCTCCCATCAGCCAAACCCCACCTCCTGAAGGCTCCAAAACCTCTCTACATAGCATGACTAGCCTGGGAGCAGGTGTTCAAACACAGGGACCTGTGTAGAACATTCCACATTGGTATCCATGACAGCAGGTATTGAAATTGATTCCATGTGATCATGTGTAGCACCCCAAATGGACTGTGGACAAGGGCTAGTAAAGGCCTGTGCTCTGTCCACTTCGTGCCAAGCCCAGAGTTCACCTCAACAGGAGAACATTCTATGAATACTCAGCAATAGCAGCTATGTCAGCAAAAGAGAAGGTAACAACTGGGGTGCGGAGAGGGGTACCTAGGATACACTGCAGAATCAGACCCCAAATTCTAATGACCCAGGGGGAGCTTACCATTATTTTCCAAGTCTAGCAATGCCTACCTCTAACCTCTAACAATACCGTTAACACATTCATTTTCCTCCTCACGCACACCCAGCTCTCATGCAATTTGGCCCAGGTGAGCTGACCATAGTCCCCTTGAACTTAATTATGAGTTTATGAGCCAAATAGGATCAGTCAGTGCCCTCTGCTACCTCAGGCTTGAGATGACTCAGTCATGAGAATCCCAGCAGATCAGGAAGCCCTAAACCTGGGTGTTGCTGGAAGCTCTCTTTCTGCTGGAGTTGTGCTGCATGAGAATGTCAGAAGCCTGGAGCTACCTGTGGCCTTCACTGTGGAGAGCTTGCCCAATGGTGAATTGCCAAGCTAAAAAGAAACCTAGTCCTAGAGACATTGTTGAGCCCCCGAAGACAGTCATGCCTTCATCTGTCTCTCCAAAGGCATCTGCATATATAAGCCAATAACTCTCTTCTTAAACAGGTATGAGTTATGCTTATAATCCATAGATCCATGAGCAGTGCACTCTCAGCAATATTCACTGTAATGTCCCTAGAGAACCCCCAAATGATGCAAAGTCAACTCAATTTCTTCTCAGTAGCTGTAGGCTAGCCAATCACATCTCTGAGCTGCATCCAACGGACCAAGGGTGACACAGACACAGCCACAAGCCTGCACCAAGTACTCACACTGTCACTTAAAACTCAGGGAACAGCTGCTATCAACTAACACACCAAGTCACTAAATGTAATGGCTTGCCACAGTTTCTATACTTGGCCATGAAGTCAATCCATACCACAGTTAATGAAGTCAGACCAGACCAAAAAAAAATTTTTTTTCATCTCAGTACCATTTATTGAGCACTAGATTTCCATATAGCACCTCACTTAATAATTATCTTTATGAGGCATTCAGAGATTGAGTAACTTTCACAAGCTCACAGAGTTAAGGTGACAGGTAAGAGATTAAGGAATAATCTATTAATCAGTCTTATGTAGAGCAGGTGTAGAAAGGAAAACTTAGGATTTTTAGGCAGTCGAACTGGGATAACGAAGTGACAACATACTGCAAGATAATCATATGAGTAAGTGGTTAAAAAGTGTACTGGTTCAAGAAAGTGGCAGGGGTAGGCTCTCCTCTATGGTCTATGACCTCTCCAGCCACAGGTAGTTGGCTAGGGGTAGAGTGCCAGACATGACTTTCCTCCTCTTGAGAGGGCTCTAAGTCCAATGAGACAACTCTTGGTTATCCCAAAGATACAGGTGCCTCCATTGCACGTCTGGGTATGTCTTGCCTGGATGGTCATTACTGTGGTGCATAGGCTTTACTACTGGGTAGGATTACTGATTGATTTCCCCACCCCCACCCCATTTGATGTCTTGCATAGCAAATTCAGATACCGTGGTTGGAGTTTTCTCTCCGGGTCCCGCCAAGTCCTGGCAGTCCCTTAGTCCACTTATAAAATAAACATACAGACGCTTATATTATTTAAGCTGCTTGGCCATTAGCTCAGGCCTTAATCTGTTCTTTTATCTAGGAATGGGGAGACAGCTCAGCACTTAAGGGCATATACCACTCTTGCAGAGGACCTGAGTTCAGTTCCCAGCACCCACAACCTCCAGCAAATCCAGCTTCAAGGAATCTGGTGCCCTTTTCTGTCCTCTGTGAGCACTGCATTCACATGCACAAACCCATATGCAGAGTCACACATATTACACAGAACTTGAATCAAAATAAATCTTAAACAATAAGAAAACCCACTGGGGTTTTCTTTCACTGATACAACGTATCCCTTGGGTCAAACAAAACATTCAAACGCATACTAGTATCTAGTATTCTGAAAAAAAGCAGGGAGTCATTAGAAGACACAATTCCCATTAAGCCAACACACCATGTACGTGGCAGTTGACAAATATTTGGAGGATGTGGTTTTTTTTTTCAAGTATCCAATATAGATTTTAAAATCATGTTAAATTAGACAATGAATTTCTAGCCAGTAAGTTTGAAAACATGAATTAAGTTTCTTCTGACCTTTTGTTTGCCAGTACTAATTAATTCTATATAAGAAAGAACTTGGGAAGACTCAAATGCCACACATGTGCAAACTGCCAGGACGCCCACATTTAGCTATTATTGTTAGCTCCACAATGTCTCCCCAAAGGGCTAAGGTCAAGTTTGCATTTAGAGATTAATAATTGCTCTCTGGGCATATGTGCCTCTATTTTGCATGTCAGTAAATGGCACAGAAGAAAAACTTTGCACCATTATACCCTTAGGTCCGTTCACTCAGCTGGTGATGTATCAGCTGTCAAGAGCACTTGCTAATTTTTGCAGAGGACCCCAATTTGGTCCCAGAACCCACACCAGGTGGTTCACAACCACCTATAACTCCAGCTCCAGGAGATCTGACACCTTCTTATGTCCTGCATGGGCACCCACACATGTGTGGTAGACACACTCACACAGACTCATACACATACATACACACACACACACACACACACACACACACACACACACAAATAAATGAATAAATAAATAAATAAATTTGTAAAAATTTGTTTAAGTCTGAATTCATCAGTTGGGAGAAACTGACCCACCTACAGTGAAGCAGAGTCCCTCTAATGTAGATTAGGCACACCAAATGCCTGTGTTAAAGGCATTTGCTTAAAGCAAGAGGCTGTGTGTGTGTGTGTGTGTGTGTGTGTGTGTGTGTGTGAAAATGGATAGGAGATGATAAAGATAAAACATCTGTCCTAGTCCCTCCCATGGGTGAAATTTCATCCCTTCTAGAATCATCCGGCAACAGTGCTCAAAATGAAACCTGTCTGGATTGGAAATCTTTAAGGAAAATTGTCCATAAGGCATTCATCTGCATGAGGCTTTGAGCCCCCTCCCAGTTCCACAGTTAGTCTAAAAACATCCTATTTTGGTATTTTCAAAAAATAATCCTTTAAGAATAAGTGTCAAGATAGGCACTAATCAGACTTGTTCTGTGGTGATGTATTGTGTATCAAACAAAGCTTGCCTGAAGATCAGAGAGACAAAGGAACAAGCCACCTCTTACCTCTAAGACTCCCCAGCCTGAAAAGTCTTAGTTCCTGTCTCCTCACACCTTATATATCTTTCTCTGCCCACCATATTACTTACTTCCTATTGCTGGAATTGAAGGCTTGTGGCTTCCCACATACTGGGATTAAAGGTGTAAGATCTCAAGAGCTGGAATTAAAGGTGTGTGTCACCACTGCCTGGCTCTGTTTCTCTTCTAGACTGAGTCAATCTCATGTAGTCCAGGGTGGCTTTGAACTCACAGAGATCCAGACAGATCTCTGCCTCCCAAATGCTAGGATTAAAGGCATATGCCACCACTGCCTGGCTTCTATGTTTAATCTAGTGGCTTGTTCTGTCCTCTGATCTTCAAGCTTTACTTGATACACACTATATCACCACACTTGTTCCGTTTTGTTTAAAGACATTTTATTGTTTTTTGTTCGGTTGGGATTTTTTGGTTTGGTTTGGTTTAGTTTTCTTGTTTTTGGTATTTGGGCTAATCAGCTAAAATCTAGTGGCATAAGAAAAAGTAAGAAAGTATTTGTTTCTAAATGACTAATGGAAGAAAAGGTGAACACATTTCCTAAGAAAATGAGGTAAGTGCTGGGGAGATGGCCAGCTCAGCACAGCACTCCCATGTGTGAGGACCTGAGTCTGATACGCAGAATCCAAGAAAAGCATCAGGCATGGGGCACACATTTTTGGTCCTAGCAACTGTGATATATCACCTGAGGTTTGCTGACCAGCCAGCTTAGCTTACTCAGTGAATCCCAGGCCAATGAAAGTCCTGTCTCTAAAAACAAGATGAGGCTGGAAAGATGGCTCAGCTGTTGTGAGCATTTGCTGCTCTTGCAGAGGACCCAGGTTCAGATCCCAGCATCCACATCACAAACCCACCACTGTCTTTAACGCCAGTTCCAGGGGAGCTGATGCCCTCTTCTGGTCTCCAGGAGCACTGCACTCACACGGTACACTTAGACACCAGCAAAACATTCATGTGCATATGATAAAATAGAAGTAACTAAATCTTTAAAAAAATAAATAAAGTGGACTGTGCCCAAGGAACCACACCCATGGTCAACCTCTGGCCTCTCATCGACACTCATGTGTATATGCACCTGCACACACATGCTCATTCACACATACACATTAATTTTTTTAAAAAAACTAATATTAGCCAGAGATAAAATCTCATTAAACTTAGTGCCTCTGTTTCCTCATCTGTCCATTGAGGATAGCAACACAATCACTGGAATGCTCCTAAGACTGAGTTAATTCACACAATGAATTTTGATCTGGGCCTGTGCTGGGCTCTTTACAAACATCAGCTGATTATTATAAAGATCACCCTCCTGGTTACTGCCCAGCATCCGGGTGACTAGAGCTTAGCAACAGCAGGTGCCTTCTGAACAGTCTTGGGAAAGATGCCCAGCACCAATGTCCCCAGGCCTGACAGCTTCGGTGGATGATAAATCCTGCTTTGTATAAGCTTGAAGTATGAAAACAGGGAAGCCATCCATGGGGCATCTTTAACATGTTTCCAATTCAGGAGGAAAAAGGTATTTGGACAAAGAATCCGAGAAGTCAAGAGCTGCAGTGAACCTAACAGCTCCTGCAGACATAATGCATGTGCTCTGTGGTCAGACAGATAGACTTAAGAGTTACATCTTGCATGATGCTCTTGGGAGGGTCCCATTCCCCTCAAGCCTAAGAGAAGGCACGAGGTCGTGGTGCAGATCAAATGAATGTGTTTGTAATACAGTACACATGCAGCTAATGTAGGCTGCCTCCTGATGCATGTGTCTGGAATATAATATGCATGCAGCTAATGTAGGCTGCCTCCCGATGCATGTGTCTGGAATACAGTACATATGCAGAGAAAGTAGGCGGCCTCCTGATGCATGTGTCAGGAATATAATATGCATGCAGCTAATGTAGGCTGCTTCCTGCCTTTCCTGAAAAGCATAAATGGCTAATGTTGAGATCACAGGTGCTCTTCCGTCTACTTTCTGAATTCAAGTTTAAGTAGGAAAGTGAATTTTAGTTTTGGGGTCACTAAATCCCTTGTAGATGACTAAGGATAAAATTGGTCAAAATGACTTAGCTGGAGGAAGCCGTGCAAACCTGACCACCTGAGTTCGGATCCCCAGGACCCACGTTGTAAAAGTCAACGCTCCATGACAGGCATCTATAATCCCAACACTTCTATGGAGGGATGAGAGGCAGAGACAGGACAGTCTCCTGGAAGCTAGTGGGCCAGCTAGCCTGGAGTATGCAGTGCAGGGACAAAGAATAGAGTGTTTGGCCTCATAACAAGGTGGAAGGTGAGGACCAATATCTGAGGTTATCCCCTGGGCATACACATGTCCTCCACACATACACACACAAAAAATAGTTTTGAAGTTTTAAAAGAAACCGAGCAGCAAAATCACTTATGGGGAATACCTCTATGAAGGGGCATCACAAAGGAGGAGGAGCAGCAGGGAATGAAGAACCTGAGGCCACCATGTCAAAATGGCCACCACCACTTCAAAGACATGGAAAAGACCAGCTTTACCTTTGTAAACACAGTACCTGCTACTAAGAGCAGTGGGGTGCTCCATTGCCTTTGTCCACACTGATGGAAACCAGGCCATAAGAGCTAGCAACTCCTCCCCGGAAAATACCCCTTTAAGAACTCCAAGAAAAGCCTGGTGGGTGGAGGGAACCCAGCTCCAAGACTCTGCCCAAGTAGCAAAACCATGTTTTTTTTTTCTATTCATGTGGACTGCCCCCAGATTATCAAGGCAAAGAAAATCCCAAGGTATGACTCTTACTTGACAGGATGAGAGCAACACACAGGGAAATCCTACCATCTATAATTTCTCTGTGGATTTTCACAGCAGGCAGAGCAGGCTCTGTGAGTTTTAAACAAAATGAGCCTGCTTGCCCCATACACACCAAGGGGTTAATGGGGAAACGAGTCATTAAAGAAAGCAAGGACACAGGTCAAGGAAAGAGAGTGAAAACCCACAATAAAACCCACCCAGGAGCAGCTGGAAGAGGATGCTGGAAGGACATTGGGGAAGCATTTCCCACTGCATCATCTCTGAGAAGTCCCAAGTACTTATGGAGCATCTCTAGGAGGTTATATACAGCATTGGAAACATGTCCCAAGCCCTGACTCTTAGGGGGTCAGAAGGCCTGTCACACCTGTGGCTCTCTTCTCCCAGATATTTCTTCAGTGAGCTGTTCCTCCATCTCCTTATCTATGAAATGGGTATAATTTTCTTCCATGAGGAGCTTAAATGAAAATGCTTTGTAAGACAGAGTCCCGGGAGACACGTGGTGGGGAAACTTCCACACTGCTGGATGGAGTGTAATCTAGTACAGACGGGTATTAGTAACCTGTCTTATTGCAGCCACTGAAGGCAAGAAGGGTTTATTTGGCTCACAGCTCGAGGGTGCAGTCAGTCCATCATGGCAGGATCGTGAAGCCGCTGGTCACATAGCCACAGTCAGGAAGCAGACAGAAATGGTTTTTGCTATTGTTGTTGTTGTAGCAGATGTGTTAAAGTCTGGCGCTGAAGCCTATGGGATGGGGCCACTCATGTTTAGAGTTGAGCCTTCCTATTTCAGTTAATCTAGAAACTTCCTCATCAATGTGCCCTGAGGTTTTTCTTCCATGGAGATTCAAAATCCCAACAAGCTGACAGTCTAGATGAATCATCACAAGTTACTATGGAAATAGTCTGGAGGTCCTCAAACAAACTAAGACAGAACTGCCGTGTGATCCAGCCACGCTGCTCCTGGGGGCTAAAGAGTCTGGGTGAGCACAGCACAGAGTTACTCACACAGCCCTGGGTGTTGCTGCACAGTCAGAGCCGCCAAGCTGCAGAACTGACCTGGGTGCCCATCGACATACGAATGAATAAAGAAGGTGTAGCATGTGCACACCGCGGAGAACGACTCGGCCATAAAGAAGAAAGGAGAGACAGCACGTGCAGAAAAACTGATAAAACTAGAGATCATCGTATTAAGCAAAATAAGCCAAAGTCAGAAAAAGCAAATACCGTGTTTCCTCTCATAGGCAAAATCCAAGAAAGGAAAAAAAAGAAAAACATGAAAACCAATGGGGTTTTATTTGGGGATGGTGGAGTGTAGTAAATGTGATTGATGTACGGTGTATACATGTGTGTAAATGTCTTCCTGAAAGCCATTATTTTGCACTGATAAAAGATATTTACCATAATTTATAATATAATTACCCTGCATCACGGAAGCAAGTATTATATCTTGTGTACATATTTCTCCTAGCATAACATGGAGAGAGTGCAAGCTTTCCACAAATACAGCAAGCATTAACCTCCATGCCTCACACTGTCCTTTGTATTTAACATTAGGCATGGGCAGCGCAGACCTGCACCAACAGAGAAGGCATGAGCACCCTACCCAGCTCAGTGCAGACCTCTGGAAATGCAGCTACCCTAGCAACGGGGCTGAAAAATGCCATGTTCTTAAAGAAACAAGGAGCCTTTTGGATCCTGTGCTGTGGCCCTTTTGGTCCAGCCTCCTAATGCCTCAGGGTCTCTGGTCATGTCCCAGGGTCCTAGTGTGATAGAGAGATCACAGAGTCCTCAAATCAGAAGAACCAGACTCAAATTCTCATTGCCCCACTGAAAAGCTGTTGGAGCTTGGGAAGAATACACCTGTCTATAAACCTGATTCCATCTCTGTCACATGGAAGCAACGTTGACCTATCAGAAGTACATCATTAATTTTTAACAATAAATTGTATCCAGAAGAGGAAATTGTGGGCCTTCTTTTTATGGCAGCTTTAAACCTGCTTCCCGGCGGACAAGACCCTTCAGAGCATTCTTGTCTTCTTTATCATTCCCTATGTGTCGGTCAGCTTTCTGTTACTATAACAAATATCTGAGATAATCAATTTATAATGAGAGAAGGTTGGTTGTAGATTCACTGTCCATGTTGGCTGGTCACATTGCTTCTGGGCCTGTGGGGATCAGCACATTCTGACCAGAGTCTGTGACACAGTAAACTCACTTCCTTTATGGTTGGGACAAAGGATAAAAAGAGAAGAGCCCTGAGTCCCACAATCCCCTTCCAAAGACATCCCTAGTGACCTAAAGACTTCTCAGGAGGCCCTGTCTTCTCAAATGTCCCATCATATTCCTTTAGCACCAAGCTGTAATGCTTGGGCCTTTGGGAGGACATTCCTGAGTTGAGCTACAGCATGCTATAAGCCAAAAGAAGATGAAAGACAGAACAAAGTCTCAGGGCTTCAAATTGCATTTTCCCTCTGTTGGCACACACGCATAATGTTGGAAACCAGTAGGAAAATATAATTATCATAATACATTTTCCCAAAGGTTGGTTTTCATATCTTCAAACTGCTTTAAAATGTGAATTTTGTCCAAATCAAGAAATGACTTGAGGAGTGTTAAAGGAAAAAAAGGCAGAAGAGATTATGGCAAAATCAATATTAGCAAGAGTGAAATTGCAAGACTCGAGGCAATAAAAACCTCCCTCCAGCCAGGAGAGAGAGGGCTCATTGTAAAATCATAACAAGTGACTCGAGTTTCATCACGGAGTAAATGGTTTGAGTGCCCAGGTGATGGAGGCTACATTCCCTCTCAACCAAAGAAGGCATCCGCACCCCATGCTGATCGGATTAGGCAGCATCATTTCGTAGACATGATCTTATTAACTTGGACAGATGCTCATTATTCTAAACAGGGCTTTACTTCCTTGCCTGCTTGGATTTTTCTCCAAGATGTCCTTTTTCATTCACTGCCAGCATCCTGGTCCTGCCAACAGGACTGTATGGACACAGATCCCTGTTTCCTTTCGATCTTTCCCTCCTCCACTGTTTTGACATTTTAACAAACATTCTTAAGGGCTAGGGAGATGGATCAGCAGTGAAGAGGACTTGCTGCTCTTGAAGAGGGCCAGAGTCCAGTTCTCAGCACCTTCATGGGGCAGCACACACCATCTGTAACTCCATTCTAGGAGATATAACACCCTCTTCTGGCCTCTACATGCACATGCATTTACTAACACACACACACACACACACACACACACACACACACACACATGATTTTGAAAAAAATAATAAATTCTTAGCTTGAAGGCTAAGACAAATAAGCCCTGAGCCTGATTTGATCTTGGGCCAAAGTTTGTGGACTGTCGCTCTGGGTCTTCCACACTGTCCCCATTCAGACTATGGTGGAAGCATCAACAGCTAAAGGCGAGGCATCTGCCCCTTCTCAAGCAGGGCTCTGCTCAACTGGCTAAACAGTCTCTTTCCTATCTGCCAATTCTGACTGGAGACTCATTACTCTTTCTTGTGTATATATACATATACATATACACATATACATACATATACATATACATACACACATATATGTATGTGTGTGTGTATTCACATGTGCACATGCATGTGGATGTGGAGGCCAGAGGTCAACATCAAACATCTTTCTCAGTCATTCTCGATGTTATTTTTTACAACAGGGTCTCTCACCGAACCTAGACCTCACCAGTCTGCTAGAATGATAGCAGGTGAGCCTGGGAGTCCTTCTGTCTCTGCTTCCCCAGTTCTGGGGTTACAGATGCATACACTCACTCGTGGCTTTTACATGGCACTGGGTATTGAACTCGGGTCCTCATACATACACTGTGTGCACCTTAGCAACTGAGTCATCCTCTAGCCCTGGCAGAATGCGGTTGTCCCAGCACTGAAGTGTGGATGGCCTTGACACTTCCTCCAAGGACTCTGCTCCTGTATGTCCCAGGTTGAACAGGAAATCCCAGATCGGGAAGAGCAATTATAGAACATTGTCACAACAAGGCACTGAGCCTCGTTCTCCTGATAACATTACTGAGTCCTTGTGAGGTCCTTAAAAGGAAAAACAGGAGCAAAGGAGGAGTGCTGAGTCATCAAAAACATCTGAAGGGGCCATAGCTCAGTTAGTAGAGCACTTGCCTAGCATGCATGAAGTCCTGGGTTTGATTCCCCAGCACAAACCAGGCCTGGTGGGGCACGCCTGTTATCCCAGCACTCAGGAGTAGAGGCAAGAGGATCAGAAGTTCAGGTCACCCTCTGCTACACAGCAAGTTTTAGGCTAGCCCAGGATACATGAGAACCTGTCTTGAAAAAGCGAGAGAGAAAAAAAAAGTTGGGGATTTAGCTCAGTGGTAGAGCACTTGCCTAGCAAGCGCAAGGCCCTGGGTTTGGTCCTCAGCTTTAAAAAAAAAAAAAAATCAAGAGAAAGGGAAAGAGTTGGGAAAAGATCACAAAAAGCAGCTATGAAAAACAGTTGTCCCCCAACACTCATGGAGGTTGAGTTCAAGACCCCTCCTCAGAGTCCCCATGGGTACTAAAATTCTTGGGTGTTCAAGTTCCATATGTGATGTGGCACGGTATTTCACACAACCTTCACACAGTCTTTGACATAAATCGTCTCAATGTCACAACACGTAACACAACATGAGTGTTACATGAATAGCTGCTATATTGTTCAGTGACACAAAGAGTCTGTGTGTTCAGCCTAACTGATCTGCCCTGGATATGCAAGGCACAGGAGTCCACAAGGACTGATCATCTGAGCCTCCTGAGACAAGTTAACTGAAGGCAACAGCCCCCATTCCTCCTGAGGCTTCAGAGAGTCCTGTTGTGAATGTCACCCTTGGGTTAAAGGTGTCACATCCAAATACTATGTCTCCGGACTAATCCCGAGCTGGTGAAAGGTCCTGACAACTCCAGCCAACATCACACAGATCTGGAAGCTTCCAGATAATCTGCTGTCAGGTCAAATCAGAGACTGGAGTCTCTGGAGAGGATTTTCTAGAATGAGGCACCTACACTGAGTGGTGGCACCTCAACCCAGGCTCACCAAGGAAGAAGAGCTCCCATTTGACCGATGCAGTGGAGAGTCAACAGGGTTTCCATGTGACGATGGTGTCACATGAGCATGGCAGCAATGGAGGCCTGGCACCAGCATTCATTGCCTCCATGGCTGCCCTGTTCCGAGGTCTTCATGGTTGGTGTCCATCCCTGGCTTTTACTCTGCTATGGCTGGGGAATTGGAATTTGATGCTATCACGGACAAGCAGTGTCTGGTCCCCAGCAGCCAAATTCCTGTTGCTATGGAGGAAATAACCAAGCCTGTAAAATCGCTGGGGGCTGCTGGGCCAGCTTTGTCGTAGTTGTTAATGTTGTTTTTATTCTATTGCTTCCTCTTAAACTTAGGTGTTCCTCAGCAGAAAAATGGCAAATAGAAATGTGGTTTATATACACAAAGAAATTGTTTTTAGCCATAAAGAAGAATAAATCACTTGCAGAAAAATGGATGCAACTGGAAATAATCACATTAAGCAAATTAAGACAGTCTGAGGAAGACAAATAGCTCATGTTATCTCTCATCCGTGGGTCCTGGACTTCACTGATACATAAAATCATGTATGTATAGATCAAGGGAAGTGGAAACAAAACTGTCTCGGGGGACAGTGTGGATGACAGGGGATGGAGAGGACAGCAAGGTTAGGAGAATATGTTCAGAGTACGTTATATACCATCAAGAAATTGCTTTATGTAACCTAGTATAGTATAAATTAGTTAAAAAATTTTAAAGTAGGTTTTCGCCTCCATACTTGCTTGCTCTGTGTGGGGAACATGGACTCTGACCTGACCACTGCATGTAAACCTAGCCCTGATCTCAGTTTGGTTCCTATTTACTTGAAAAAAATCTTGATATTTGAAAGGATAGCTACAGAGTTCTATTGAAAGTGGCATTTAGGGAAGAAAGATTAAAATATAGAGTTGCTAGCTGATAAGGAGTCGTGTGTGCATGTGCATGTGTGTGTACACTCATGCGTATGCGTGTGTGTGTGTGTGTGTATGTATGTGTGTGTGTGAGCACGTGTGTGTGTGTGTGTGTGTGTGTGTGTGTGTGTGTGTGTGTTCAGATGCCCTCTCCTGTGCCAATGCAATTCATCTGTCTTCTTCAATCATTTCGGCACCTTACTTTTCAAGATAATCTCTCACTAAGCCTGGAACACTCCCCATTTCAGTGAGCCTGACCGCCAAGTGAGCCCCTGGCAGAAACCTGCCTCGGCCACACTCTGTGGACACTACAGACACACATCACCATGCCTGGCCTTTTATGTGAGTGAGAGGTATCTGATCCCAGATCCTCACATGGCATGAGCCCTTTACCCACTGAGCTATCTCCTCAGCTCCTGATGAGGAATCTTAAAAGGACATTATTGGATAAAAGCTTAAGGGTTTAGAGCTGCACATTCTGAGAATCTAAGGCTCAAGTATAAACAAGAGAATGGAGTCATCATCTTCAACCATCTAAGGAAAAAGCCATGCCGATGAAGATCTCGGATAGAACAGGGGGTACCACAAGTCAGAGATGCTGATCTCTGTTAACTCAAAGTGTTCCTTTGTGACACACACTGCCATTCCCCCTTATGGCACCCTCCCTGCAAAGATGAAATGGAAGAGTATGATCATTACAATACATACTTGGAAAAATCAGTCCTCGTGGTGCCCCAGACTACTCCAGCAGATGCTGACCCTCAGTCTCACGGCCTGATTTCATTTGGGGCCAGTGTTGAACGGTGTTGACCCTGATTTTTAAGACTGGCATGTTGAATGAGAACTGGGTATGTTTCTTTGTGTGTTTGTGAAGAATCACTATGACAGTTCACTTCAGTGCTACCAGATGTGTGTGCCTTTGATGAATGTTTTCAAAAAAGAGAACAAGTCTTGTTCATCCTAAACAAAGCAAGACACAATCTTTCCTCAAAATGTGGGCAGGTGTGTTCCTTACAACTTCCATGCAAAGTCAAGCGTGCAAAAAATAATAATTCTATGATCAGATCCTTGTAAACAGGTTCTAGAGCTACACGGACATCTGGTGGGTGAATCACCTACATGAACATCTGGCGGGGGAGGGAGATGGGAAGAAGCTTCCCTGCAAGCTGTGAAACATCCTGCATTCCCATCCATCCAAGTACCCAGAGTCTCACTCAGTCAACGTGAAAGGCAAGCATAGTCCCACATTTCCAAACACCCTTTTCCAGAGGGAAGATCTGCTCTGAAAGACAGGTGTGACTCCACATGATGGGGAGGCAGTCTCCCATCTTCAGTCCTGCTGACCCCATGCCAGGAAGCACAGAGCACTTGACATTCTTTACCTTGTGTAATCCTTACATTGTCCTATGTGGGGGGAGAGGGAGCGGGGAGGAGAGGTCTGTTTTCACACCTTGTCCCCAAAATAAAATATGGAGCCTCTGAGCCCTGAAAACACTTGCCCAAGTTCCCCTAGCCTGTGGCAGAATGAGGACAAGTCCCAACCCTGTTTGGAAAGAAGAGAAGGCGAATCCTAAAACAGCAGCTTCCAGCTGAGGCGTGGGAAGACTAACCCAGAGAAGCCTTGGCTCCAACAGGCAGTGAGGCTCTGGCAACCTCTCCTGCCAGGCGCTTGTGCCCGGCTCCCTCCCACCGTGCACACCTCTGAACAGAGGTTAACATGGCACATCTAAGTTCTGGCACTTTGACAGTCTGAGTTGGCACCTATCCTTCTTTCTGGGAAAGTTTAAAGTGGGAGGGCGGTGGCTTTGTAGGTAAGGGCATTTGCTGCACAGACTCAAGGATCTGAGTTTGAATTTCCCAGCACACTTGTCAAAAGACCAAGTGAGGCCACACATGTACCTGTAACCCAAGAAAGACCTAGAGGGGAAGGAGACAGGAGGTTTGCTGGGGCTTGCTGGCTTCCAGTCGAGCTCCGAGTTCAGTGAGAGACTCTGCCTCAAGGAAATAAGGTGGGGAGTGATAGAGCAGGATGCCCAATGTCCTTCTGACCATTTCTTGTGCACACAGACACACAAGCCTGCACACACCGCACACACAAATAGATGAATAAATAAAAAAGCAAGGATACAGAAGATGCCACACTATGTGTGCCATAACAGAGACACTGCAGGACTGTAACTTCATAGGCAGGCCCCCTGGTGTTGAACACCAGTGACCTGGAAGCAAGGAGCTTGGATGGCATCCACATGAAATGCAGTTTCGTTTGATGGGCATGAGATGGTTAGTGCGAATTGTCTTCTTGACGCAGTCCAGCATCACTCCAGAAGAGAGTCTCAGTAAGGGACTTAGATCAGGATGGTCTGTGGAGGTGTCTATGGGGGGTTGTCTTGATTGCTCACTGTTTCCTACACAGAGGATCCTAGGGTAGGTAAGTGCAGAGAGGAGGTGAGTATGAGAAGGCCCATATACATCTCACTCATCACTCACTTATGCTCTTGCACTGCTTTTGACCGTGGAGGTGAATGGCTGCTTCATGTTCCTGCCTTGCCTTCCCTGTAATGACAGAACTATGAGCCAAAGACCCTTTATCCCCTCAGTTGCTTGTTTCCAGGGTGTTTTGCCATGGCTACAGAAGCAAAAGTGTGGCTGTGCATAAGGAACTAATAAAGTCAACTCCCCAACCCATGGTGGCATCTGACTTCCAAAATGATTGACTCAGGGTTGGCGTTTGGAAAACTTACTTAGGTGGCATTGCAGACGATACAGATACCATGACAATAGAATGTCTAAGCATCCCTTGAGAGTCTGAAACTTGTCTAGAATGGTCTCAGGACACAGTGTTGGCTAAGAGTAAACAGGGGAAGAAGGAGGATACATTTGCTAGCCATTGTATATAATGATTGGTAATTGAGAACTGACTGTCAACTTGACAGGATCTAGAGTCACCTAGGACACAAACCTCTTGGCTTGTCCATAGGAAGTTTCTAGCTTAGGTTAACTGAGGCAGGAAGACCCACCCTGAATGTGGGTGACTTCAGATTGTGTAGACAGATGTTTCTGTCCCACCCGGTCCCAAAGTCATACAGTCTCAAATAAACACACAGAGGTGTATATTAATTATAAACTGTTTGGCCTATAGCTCGGGCTTATTACTGACTAGCTTTTATGCTTAAATTAACCCATAATTCTTCTCTATGTTTAGCCATATGGCTTGGTACCTTTTCTCAGTCCAACATTCTCTTCTCACTTCCTCTGCATCTGGCTGGCAACTCCTGTCTCTATCTTTCCTCTTCCCAGCCTTCTCCTAGTCTTGTCACCCCACTTACACTTCCTGGCCAATCAGCATTTTATTAAACCAATAGAAGTGACAAATCTTTACAGTGTGCAAGAGCATTATCCTACAGAAAGACTGCACACAGGCCTTCTTCCTGCTTCCTGACTGTGGGTGCAACGTGACAAGTTGCTTCCTGCCACCATGCCCTTCCCACCATGCTCTGAAACTGTGAGTTAAAGTGAACCCTGTCTTCCTTCAACTGCTTTGACTGGGTATTTTCTCACAGTGCTAAGCACAATAGCTAATAGAGCATGTGACCATCACAGTGTTCGCAGACACAGGGGACCACAAATTCAAATGTGCCTCTTGAAGGATGGGGCATATAGTGGATTCTCTCTCGACTGTACTCCACAGTACTCCTCCTGTATTGCTCCTGACACTGTACCTAGACACGATGATTGTGAGCTCTTCTGTGGTAGCATACTAATACCTTTGATGCCTCATCCTCTGCTCATGGGAAAGCATTGCACATACCACCAGAGTCACGGCTGCATTGGGGACAGAGAGGTCATGAGTGGACAGAGCGGACTCTCTGTGTTTGGATCCTGACACAGTGGCTGTGTGAGCCCCAACAAGGTCCTTTTCCTTTCTGTGCCTAGATTTCTACATCTGGGAATGAAAATGTGAATTATCTAATTCATTGTGATGGCTACTATTGAAAAAAGAAGAGCGTCTAGCTGGAGAGATGGTTCAGCAGTTCAGAGCACTGGTTGCTCTTCCAGTGGATGCAGGTTCAATTCCCAGCACCCACCCAGCAGCTTACAACTGTCTGTAACTCCAGTTCCAGGTAATCTAACACCCTCACACAGACAAGCATGCAGGCAAAACATCAATGCACATAAAATGAAAAGAAATAAAATTTTGAAAGAAAGAAAGAAAGAAAGAAAGAAAGAAAGAAAGAAAGAAGGAAGGAAGGAAGGAAGGAAGGAAGGAAGGAAAGAAAGAAGGGAGAGAGAGAGAGAGAGAG
>CABHPP010144997.1:43371-68464 GCA_902168425.1 Peromyscus attwateri
GAAGGAAGGAAGGAAGGAAGAAAGAAAGAGAGGAAGAAAGAAAGAAAGGAAGAAAGAGAGGAAGAAAGAAAGAAAGATAAAATAACAGGCGTTGGTGTGGATGTGGAGAGCTGAGAATCTGGGTACTGTTGAGGGAAATAACTAGGAATAAAACATGTGTTGGTCTCTTAAAAATATCAAAAATAGAATTATCATGGGTTCTGGTGATTCTAGCTCCAGGTATATACCTAAAAGAATAGAAATGGGTCATTAAGACATGTGTATACACACATTTACAGCAGCAGTGTTCACAAAAGCTAAGATGTGACCAGAACCCCAAGTGTCCTCATTAGAGGAATGGGTCAGCAAGGGGTGGTTCACACAATGGAATATTACTCACCCTTGAAAAAGGAGGAAATTCTGACCCATGCTACATGGAACATGAATGAATCTTAAGCACATTATGCTCAATGAAGTCAGTCCAACCACAATGCATAGTCTGTGATCCATGGATAGGAGGTCTGAAGTCAAAATCATAGCAATGGGAGCAGAATGGTGGTTCCAGGCATGAGAAGAGGGGACATGGGAGTTACTGTTCAATAATAATAATACAGGGTTTTAGTTTTACAACAAGAAAAAGTTACAAAGATGGGTCGTGGTGATCCCTACATGACATTGTGACCTGACTCTGCAGGCACTGTGACCCCACCTGACACCACCAAACTGTGCACTTACAGTGATTAACACGGTGAGTTTTGTTGTTCATCCTCTCATGAAAATGGGCAGCTGGCAGTTGTGAAGCACATTTGTGTTCCAGCACTCAGGAGGCTGAGACCAAAAGGTCCTGAATTCAAAGCTAGCTTGGAAAACATAGCCAGACACTCTACCAGAAAAAAAAATCTCTTCAGGCTGGGAACGTAACTCAGTGGTACAGCACTTGCTTGGTATGCACAGGATCTGGGTTCATCCCCAGCATGAAAAGCAATCCCAGAGTAAAAGAAATTTGGATTAACACATATAAAGACTGTAGAATAGTGTCTAGCTCCCTCATCACTGCTAACACCATCAACACCTTCATCCCCAACCCCCAAAGTGAATGTGTAAAAGCAGTAACAAGAATGGTCAGCCAAGCCTGAGGGTCTGAATTTGATTCCTGGGACCCACATGTGAAAGGAAAAACCAGCTCCTTCATATTTTACTCTGGTCCCACATGCATGCACATATATGACACATATACACACAAAGTAAATACGTGTAAAAATAATTAAAGGTAATAATGTTATCTCTCTCACACACACACAGTTATCTCTTCCCTTGCTATCCCAATAAAAATGTTATTGTTCCTCAAGACTGAACCCATTTCTGAAACTGTATTTCCTATACCCTGTTCTGAGCTTGTCACATATTAGTCGTAGGAGGCATGTAGTCTTTGTGTTCACAGACTGGACTAGGGAAAGCAGGAATAGTAAACACACAGGGTTGTCTCTTCAAAGGGAGTGAAGTGTAACCTGATTACACTCAGGAAGCTGGGAGCAGAAATGGTTAATAGCCTAGTGAGCTTTGTGCCATCTGTATGGCCAGGCCGCACAGGCTCTTCCCCAAGACCCTTATCTTGAGACTGTTTTCTCATTTAATCTATAGGTCTGTCTTTACAGGACCTATCTTTATTAAGAGTTTCGATGTTGTCAGGTCTTAAACTTTGTTGTGTACACGAGATATAGTTAATTATCGCCAGGAAACTTTTCCAAATTGTGCTGTGCTTAAATATGCCTAAAATAAACTACTCAAGGTCAGACTCTTGAAGTTTGAACCAACACTGGCTATTGAGTCATGTTTGTGGTGGTATTTTGTTTGTTATCTTAAAAAATAAAGTTTGCCTGAAGATCAGAGTGCAGAGCTAAGCCATTTGTTAGCCATAGAGGCCAGGCAGTGAGGGCACACACCTTTAATCCCAGCACTCGGGAGGCAGACAGATCTCTGTGAGTTCAAGGTTACCCTGCACTACACAAGATTGATCCAGTCTAAAAGAGAAACAGAGTCAGGCAGTGGTGGCTCACACCTTTGACCCCAGCACTTGGGAACTCACGGCTTTAATCCCAGCACTAGGGAGGTGGAGACAGGAAGTGATATGGCTGGGCGGAGAGAGGAATATAAGGTGGGAGGAGACGGGAGCTCAGTCTCTCTCAGGCTGAGGAGTGGATGAGGTAAGAAGTGGCTGTGGCTTGTTCTTTTGCTTCTCTGATCTTTCAGCATTTACCTGATATCTGACTTCAGGTTTTTATTATTAAGACCAATTAGAATTCGTGCTATACATGTTGAACCCAACTGCCTTCTTGTTTTTCGTGGATCAATACTCTGGTTGCCATGGTGGTCACAATGCAATGAGCTACTTATAGATAGATGCCCAAGGGCCCACTGTGACTGATGGCTGGGTCTGTAATGTGGTGTTATTGGGAGGCACTGGCCCTTTAAGAGCTGATATTTAAAGGGTGGTCCTTAGATGGCAGGGACCTGACATCAGAAAGGACTGTGAAACCCCAGTCCCCTCCTGTTTGAAAAAACACAAACTCTTTTGCACAGATGAGCCTCCTTCATGATATCATATAGCCAAGAGGCCCCTCACTGGAACTGAGCCAACACTAGCATCAGACCTTGCACCTCCAAAACTGTGAGATAAATAAACCTCCTCTTCTTCACAAGTGGCCTGTGTCAGCTGTTTGTTACAGTGATGGAAAACTAAGGAACACATTTCCTAAGTTGGTGCTTTAATGAATAAATGAATGAATTCCCCTCTCCTAGAATCCGGGGAGGTCCCCTTTAGTTACAGCGATGATACAGGTCATCACGTATAGACTCTCTGCTCGTCCCTAGATCTCCTTGGAGCAAACAGTACAGCCTTCATGGAATGCATACCTTTTACTGGAACGGGAAAGGTGGTAACAAGTCCAGAGAAGCTGAGACCCTAATGCATGTGAAATTGCTCCCCCGGGGCCAGAATTCACAGAAGTTCTTTTTTAGCCTCAGATGCTTTTGGGCAGTGGAGGCTTTTGCTTGATTGACTCAAATTTCAGTTCAGCAAATGAGCATTAAGCACAGAGGTCAGGAGCAGTATGCCTTGACCCCCTACAGCAAGTCAGGGAGGTCACAAGGTCAATTACCTCTATATCCAACAAGCCATTCAATTTACAATCATTAATATTTATCAGATCAAAGATTCCAAGAGACCAAACAGTGTAAACCTCTCTTGTTGCAGATGAAGAAAATAGAGCAACATGCCAGGATCACAGGGGTCCAATCAGGATTCAGGAACCAGATATAGGTGTCTAGGCTGGCATTCCCTCCCCTTCTCCTCACTCTGAGTCAAAGATCACCAGCAGGTGTCTCAAATGCCCAATGAGCAAGTGTGGGGCAAGCAAGATGGTTCAGCCAGTAAAGGAGCTTGCTGCCAAGCCTGGAGACCAGAGTTCAATCCCCAGGACTCATATGATAGAAGGAGAGAGCAGATCCTAACAGGTTGTCCTCTGACTTCCACGGGGGTAGCTTGGCACACCAGAGTATACACACACATATGTAAAATAAGTTAGATAAAAATATCAATAAATAAAAACAGAGCAGTAAGTTGAGCTGGAGCCCCACTTGCCTTTGACTATCAACAGAGGCCTGTGCGTGCACACATTGAGCTGGGTTTTGAACTTAATATGATCTTTATTCAGCTACTGATTAGGAAACAAATGGGATAGAATCATGATGCACATATGTGCAGAAAGAAGACTATAGACCTCATCACACAGCAGGGGCATCATTGTACAGTTAGGGCTTTACCACACAGTGGGGGCTTTACCACCCAGTAGGTACATGTCATCATACTATGGAAGACTTCACCACACAGTAAGGACATCATCACACAGTGGGGACATTATCACACTTGTTGTGTGTGTGGGGGGGGGAATTCACCAGAAAGCAGGGGCATCATCCCATAGTAGGGGCTTCATCACATAGTAGGACCATAGTAGTGCTGACTGGTGAGTTCCTGGCAGGTCTCACTTTGTCACCTTTCCTGCCCTGCCCAGCTAGGAATCTGCTGGTGACCAGCTTTGAACTTCACGTGCACTAGAGGCCACTGACCAGCCAGTGGGTCAGACACTTGCTGTTGTCCTGCAGGTGTACCACCTCCCTTCACAATTTCACTTTCCAGGATTTCACTGTCCAGGTGTTGGAGGGGAGTGTGCTGAGCCATCTTGCCTGTTCTCTACTGCTGCCATCTTGATTCCCAAGCCTGGACTTTTCTGAAGGCCATCTTCACCTCTGCAGGGCCCATCTCTTCACCTTGCAGGGCCCAGCCACTGTATGGTCTACTCTGCACTATTTTCCATTCTGTTTTTTAAGGTAACGTGTTGGTTCACAGATAACACTGTATAAGAACACACGAATCCTAAGGGAGCAGTTTGATGGTTTTTCATGGCGTGAACGTACCCCAGGGCCAGCATCTGGATCAGGAAACAGACCATCAGAAGCCACTTAGAGACCCCTCCTACGGGCCATCCAAGGCACACAGCTATGCCTTCACCACTGTGGTGATCTGTGACACAGCCATTCCGTGCCTTGTGTTCAATCATTTTCTGTTGATAGACACTGGGATTATTTCCAGTTTGGACTTATTACAAATAGTGCTGACAGTTAGCCAGGGCCATGACATTTTACAAGGTCCCTTCATTTGACTCAGGGGTGACAACTCCTAAAATTACAGTTAACTTGTGTTTTTAGATTCTTTGTGATTGCTATTGTGATAAGAGGGTCTTACTATGTCACCCTAGCTGGCCTGAAATTCACTATTTTTACCGGACTGACCTCTGTCTCTCAAGATCTCTACATTCCTCCCTCCTTGTCCTCATAGCTGATTCAGAGACAACCTGGCTGCAAGCCTGTACTGTAACCTTACCAATCACATGGCATAAAAATCACATGGCATTCTCTAAGGGGCCCTCACTCAGCCAAGTCCTCTGCCAAGTCAGTCTGAACCTTCCTCAGAGCCCCCACCAAGTTACTGGGCTGCCTCTCTATGGCATTTAACTATTCCAATATATCCCTTGCCCCTCAAAAATAATACACTTGAGTATCCCCCTTGAGCTCCAAACACAAAACCTTCCAATGATGCCTTTTTACTTTATTGTTTGTTTGTTTATTGTAGTCCTGGGGAATGAACCCAGGATGTCATGCATGGTAGGCAAATGCTCTACTACTGAGCTGTACACACCCTCTCAACTCCCCACTGTGCAATGGTTTTGTTCAATGTGGAATGTAGCATTTCCAGAGGAAGGTTTTGGATGACAGGGAAAGTTCTAGGTCACAGTATGGGGGTATGTGCAACATTATTGTCACTGCCAATTTTCCAAAAAGAAGATTTATGATTACTATGCTGAGCCACATGTGAATCTCACAATCATCCTACATTCTTGGTATTAGATGTCTATCATTTTCCCATTAGCCTGTGTGGCGAGGGCATCCTTCATGACTCGACTCATCATAGTTCAAATTTGCGTTCACCTGATTCCTAATGAGGCTGAACATTTTGCATGGTTTTCGTTTTGGGCTATGTAAATGATACTTCCTTTGTGCATGATGTTTAAACCCTTTGTCCATTTTCCCATGAAGTTGTCTGCCTTCCCAGAGTCCTTTCGTGTGATGACAATGAGTCCTTTGTCAGGAACAAACATTTCAGATATTCTCTTCCATTCCCAGGTCTACCCTCCCACTGTTTTCCTGGTATCTGTTAAAGAACAGCAGCTCTCAGCTATAAGTAATCCATTGTGTCCGCTCCTTTCTCCTCAGAGCTTTTGTGTAGCCTATGTTCAACAGAGTTGCCCACCTGACTCCATCCACAAGCTCTTCTCAACATGTTCTTCCAAAATATTCTACCAATTTGTTCTTCTTCTGGCTTTGTTATTCCTCGCTTTCACAATAGGTCTACAATCTGTCTGTTATCTTTTTTCAACATGGATATCAAGTTGACTCAGTAGCATTTGAGGAAATAAAAAGTTCATTTCACCACCACACAACACTGCTACCTCACCACCCGGGTGGCTGTATGTGTCTGCTTCTGATACTACTTTGTTTTTTGATTGTCCATCCCTATGTCAACAGTAGATTTTTGTTGCTGATGTTGTTGCTGTTGTAACAGGGTCTAACTAAGTATCCTTGGCTGGCCTGGAACTCCCTATATAGACCAGACTTCCTTTGAACTCACAGTGATCCCCCTGCCTGTGCCTCCCCAGTGCTGGGGTTAAAGGCATGATCATGATACCGCCCCCTTCCGCCACTGCACACCCCTAAACATACCTTGAAAGCATCTTAAGATGTCCAGTTTACACTCCCTTCTCCTTATTAAATTTCCCAGCCTTCTACTTAAGGACAAGCTCCCCAGCAGCCTCACCTAATTGATGCCCTTCAGAGCAGCTCAGGCTATTCAGGGATATATGCTTAGGGAACTGTCTGCCCTGCCTTCATAACTTGATTCTACCAGACTTGCTCCCCTAAATTGCTTTTTGCAGAATATTTTGTCACAGCAATGGGGTGAAACTAGGTTACCTAGTCACTCTCTGAAGTGCCCGTGTTTGTCAGTTGGTCATGTGGTCAACTGCACACTTTTAATTCACCTAGCCCAATCACATTGAGAGCCTCGTGTAGACTGCGTCTGTCACCGAAGTTTAGGACCTTGCACGGGGATTGGGAGATTATCCTTACTTGGTACATATTCATTCAACAAACAACTGAGGGGCTGGGGAAGTGGCTCGATGGTCAAGCACTTGCTGCACAAGCATAAGGACCAGCGTCCAGCTCTCATCACCCATGGAAATGTGGAGTGGGTGCTGCAGCCTGCCTGGAATCCCAACCTTGGAAGACGGAGAGAGGACCAGCGTCCAGCTCTCAGACACCCATGGAAATGTGGAGTGGGTGCTGCAGCCTGCCTGCAATCCCAACCTTGGAAGATGGAGAGAGGGCATCCACGGAGCAAGCTGGCTAGCAAGCCTAACCATATAGAAAGCTCTGGGTTGATTGAGAGACTGTGTCTCAATGAAGAAGGTGAAAGAGCATACAAGGGTGATTCCCAGCATCAACCCAACATCAACCGTGCAACTCATGTGCACACTCCTGCATGCATGCCCTTACCCACACAGGTACCTCTACATACATGCAAAAACATGTGTACCAACACACATGCACACCACACAGAGACATGAAATAATAAACAAAGACTGACTTATTGATTACCAATCAATTTACACAGGAAAAAAAGTCAGATTAACATTCGTGGCTGAGGAAGGTTGAGGAAGACTGGTCAGTTGATCAAGGGCTTGTTATGTAAGCATTTTAACCTGAGTTTTGTCTCCAGGACTAATTTCAAAGGTCAGGTGCAATGGCACGTACCTGTTATCCCAGCACTTAGGACGTAGAGACAGAGAATCTCCTGGATGGCCAGCCTACTTGTCAAGTTCTAGGTCAGTGGGAAAAAGAGACTCTGCCTCAAAAAACCAACATAGATGGTTGTTGAGAAACCACACCTGAGGATGACCTCTGGCCTACACACACACACACACACACACACACACACACACACACAAAACCATATACAAAATAGATAATTGCACAGGGAAGAAATTGTCTGTTTCTATAGAATCATTCACCAAATATGTAAGATAAAATTTGAATACTTTAATTCAACAAACACCTCTTTAACAGTAAAAGTTCATCTATTTATGAAATCTGCTAAATCCTTTTAATTGATTGGCTGTATCAAACGTTCTAGAACTTCTTTGATCATGGGCCTGAGCCCATGTGAAACATGGGTCATTCTCCGCAGCCAGTTCTCATAGCCTGAAAAAACTAAGCCACATGCCCCGCAGTTTTCTCTCCAGGATCGGGGGTTTAAAAGCCTTGTTGCACTGTGGCCTGACAGTTCCTAATTTGTGGTCCTGCCAGCCCTTGGCTCTCCTGGGCTCCCCGTCACACATTCTATGTTGAACTAGACCATGCAATGTGGACCTTCCCACCACATCAGGGAAGGATATAGAAGTCAAATGTTTTCCTGTATTTGAGAAATCACTCTGAAGGCACCTTCTTCTTGGGGCCTCACTCCATCATCCTATCCATGGTGCCTAGCTCTCTAATCTTACTTTAAGCCTCCCCTCTTAATAAAATAATAAAGCTCCAGGTATTACAGGGTTGCCTTCCATTTAAGGCCCCATTCACATTGTCTCTGACACAATCTACTTTGAAAAGCTTTTAGAATTTATCTTGTATGTATGTGTGTTTATGAGCATGCACGTGTATGTGTATGTGTGTTTATGAGCATGTACACGCAAAGACCAGGAGAGGATTAGATTCTCTGGAGCTGGAGTAACAGCAAGTCGTGAGCCATCTGATGTCAGTGCTGAGAATAAAACTCAGGTCCCATGCAAGGGCAATAAGCACTCTTAACGCCGGAGCTGTCCCTCCAGTCCTGAACTGTCCCTTCTTACGTCAAGGTCCAGTCATGACTCCTGAGATCTTGAGGCCCTATCACCTAATAAATCTCATTCCGAGAGCGTTATTTGTGTCAGTTTCTCTCCCAAGCCAACCCACAGGCCGATTTCTTCTCTATCCAGCAGAACTGGTGGCCTTTCTTCTCATTATATGCCACCTGTGTGGCCCACATCAGTTGCAAACCCCCTTTCCCCTCCCATCTTCCCTTCATTCTGAGACCCAGGCTGATGGAACATTTCTGGAACATTCCCTGCCTAGGGAACACAAGAGAGGACATGGCAGGCTGAGCATTTGCTTTGACATGACACAAGTTATTTCCACCCACATTGCCTTGGCCACAGTGAGTCATGTGACCAAGCCTGGCTCACTGGGACAAAGAGGCCAAGAAGAAAGGACCAGGAACATTCAGGCCAGCAGTCACGCATTCAAACACTGGAGTTTAAGCTCTGGGAACTGATAAGGAAGAAGATCCAAACCCAAAAAGAAAAAATTAAGAACTATTATCACTCTACCCTTGAGAAGCTACATAGGGACCAGCTACACTCGGCCATTTCTGAGTTCATGCAGAAGTCCAGAGGAGAGAGAGGATTTTCTCCCCCTGCAGTGCTTTCAGAAACAGACCCTGAGCACCACATCTGATAGGAGGTAGCTTCAGAAAAGGAGCTGCTCACTGTCCCCTGTTGACAGATCACCATCCTCCTGAGAGCTCAGAACCAATTTGCCTCTAGTGGAGAGAAATCTGGGAGCTACAAGCCATTGGCACTGTCCTAAGGCGGGGCTGTGTGGCTAAGGGCAGCCAGCTCTCAGCAGGAACCTTCCAGAAAAAGGTTCAGTCGCCTCTGACCTGCTGCCCTCAGGAATCATCCTCCCTGTCCCATGGCTCACAGCTGATGGGGAGAGAGGGTCTTTGAAGAAGCCAGGACAGGCTAACAGGAGAGGGGAGCAGAGACAGGAGGATTAGTGCCTCCCAATTTCAGACTTTGTAAATTGTCACACGAATCTTAAAAGGTCTTATTAATAAAAACAAACCCGGAGCCAGATATTGGGGTGAACGCTGGAAGATTAGAGAGACAGAACAGGCCACAGCTAACCTCACCTCGCCAACTTCTCAGCCGATCCTGTTTCCTCAGACTGGAAGCCTCTGAGTCCTCATCCGAATGGATCTCAGCTGAACTGCTGCTCAAAAGCCTAAAACTTAGTTCCTGGTCCTCACGCCTTATATACCTTTCTGCTTCCTGCCATCACTTCCTAAGATTAAGGGCGTGAGTCACCATGCCTGCCTGTTTCCAGTGTGGCTTTGAACTCACAGAGATCCGGATGGATCTCTGCCTCTGGAATGCTAGGATTAAAGGTGTGTGTGCCACCATTTTCTGGCCTCTATGTCTGTCTAGTGGCTGTTCTGTTCTCTGACCCCAGATAAGTTTATTAGGGTGCACGATATATTGGGGGACACAATCTCACCCCAGCAAATGGAAGCGGTGACTTGGGAAGTAAATTCTGAGATTTGTTTTGGTGATAGCAGTAATAAAGGACCACAAATTCAGCAACGTTCATGGATTTTCTACTCTGTACTGTTGTGTGTGTGCTGCTTAAATAAGTGGGAAAGTCACAGTCAAGCACCTGAGGTATATACAGTCTAGTACAGTGAAATGGTTATTGTGTGTGCACATATATGCTCATGTGTGTGGATGGAAGCCAGAGAGCAACTTTAGGGGTCTTTCTCAATTGCTCTCCACCTAGTTGATTTTTTGAAACAGCATCTCTCTCTCCCCCACTTGGTTAGACTGGCTGGTCAGCAAGCCACAGGGATCTTCTTGTTTCTGTGTCTCCAGAGCTGGGAGTAATGGCTCTCCACTATACCCAGGTTTTTTTGGGTTTTTTTTTTAATGTGGGTGCTGTGGATTGAACTCAGGTCCTAATGCTCATGTGAATAGTGCTTTAGGGACTGGGCTATCCCCTCAGTCCCTAATCTTAGATGATTACTCATCTAGCCTGGGACAGGTCAGGAGTTGCTATAGAGCTAATTTCAGAGATAAGGTAGAGGAAATGTGACCTGGGGTTAAAATATAGCTGGTTGGTAGTGACCAAGGGATTGGAGTGGAAAGATGATCAGAGAAAGGCACACAGGAGAAGGGTGAGACATAGAGCACTGCTAGACTGATGTTTGATGGGTATGCATGGGTGGATGGATAGATAAGTAGATGGTTAAGTGGATGGGTGTATAAATGGATAGGTAGATAAGTGAGTGGTTAAGTGGATGGATGGATGGATGGATGGATGGATGGATGGATGGATGGATGGATGGTTAAGTGGATAAATGGAGAGTTCAGTAGGTAGACAATGGATGAATGAGTGGTTAAGTGGGCTGCATGGATAGATGCACAGATAAGAGGAGGGATGGGTGTAAGGATGGTGATAAGGATGGGTGGAGGGGTGTGTGGATGGGTAAATAGGCATGAATGGGTGGATTGATGGGTGGGTGGCTGTCTGGGGTGGAAAGGCTCATGGTTCCCTGAAAGAAAAGAAGCTAGAGACAGAAGTAAGTGAGAAACATAATGTCAACATGGTGTTTGGTGGGGAAATGTGGTGGTGGGTGCAGAAGGATAAAGATGCTCTGCTGGATGTTTGATATAACTGGCCCAACAAGCCCTGGGTGAGCTGCCAGGAAGCACCTTGACTCCATCAAACTCCACGCATAAGTGAAGGAAGGAAGAGATGGCCCCTGAGAAAGCACAAAAAGCAAAGACATTCTTCTTCACAGGAGACACAAGGAAGCTCAGCTCTCTGAGATGCCAAGTTGTATTCTACTAACACAGGATCAGAACACCTAGCTCCAAAAGCATATCCTACAGCTTTCCAGTCCTGCAGGCTTGTGATGTGCAGAGCTTGACGTCACAGCTAGCTTCTGACATCACCTAAACCAAGGATTGGCTTCCTGCTGTGGTGTGCCAAGGGAGCCAGCTCTCACCAGCCTGCAGCCTTACGCTTTCAGGACTTTGTGAGTCAGTCCCTTGGTGAAATGATTATTATAAATTAAACTATAGAAACCTGCAACTTAATTGTATTAAGAACAAAGTTAATAAGTGCCCAAATACATCCTCTACTAATTATTTTACTATGATTTACCATCATCTCTACTCTCAAGATAATTTATATCCATTCCATTGTGTGGAGGAAAATGATGTGCTTCCCAAGTCCATGTTCAGTATGATCACGTTGATAGTTGGTACTTACACCATTTGAATATTTACATCATGCAGCCAGCCATGGTAGGGCATATATGTAGTCCCAGCACCTAGTAGGTAGAGGCAAGAGGATTGGAAATTCTAGGCCAGCCTTGGCTACATAGTGGGTTTGAGGCCAGCCTGGGCTAGCGGAGACCCTGTTACAAAACAAAACATCTGGTGTAATATTATACCCCTATAATATTAGTACTTGGGATGCTGAGGCAGGAGAATTGCCCCAAGTTTGAGCCCAATAGTAGCTCTAGGATAGATAACAAAACTTCCAATTGCTGTGAGGCTTCTAGGGTGTGGGACCTATGAAGGGGGGATGTGGTGAAACAAAATTGATAATGTCATGATTAGGAAGCCAAGTAGGTGAATGGTGCATGGGTGAATTAACATATGGGTGAAATATGAATCTTTTTTTTTTAAGATTTATTGATTTATTATGTATACAGCATGTATGACTGCAGGCCAGAAGAGGGCACCAGATCTCATTACAGGTGGTTGTGAGCCACCATGTGGTTGCTGGGAATTGAACTCAGGACCTCTGGAAGAGCAGTCAGTGCTCCTAACCTCTGAGCCACCTCTCCAGCCCCCGAAATATGAATCTTAAAAGGTCTTAGCCGGGCGTTGGTGGTGCACGCCTTTAATCCCAGCACTCGGGAGGCAGAGGCGGGCGGATCTCTGTGAGTTCGAGGCCAGCCTGGGCTACCAAGTGAGCTCCAGGAAAGGCGCAAAGCTACACAGAGAAACCCTGTCTAAAAAAACCAAAAAAAAAAAAAAAAAAGGTCTTATAATAAAAACCCAGAGCCAGATGTTGGGGTGAAAGCTAAAAGATCTGAGAATCAGAACAAGCTGCAGCCGCTAACTTACCTCTACAAAATCCTCAGCCTTAAGTGAGTGAGTTCCTGGTTCCTCACGCCTTATATACCTTTCTGTGTCCTGCCATATTACTTCCTGGGATTAAAGATGTCTGTCACCACTGCCTGGTTCTGTTTTTCTCTTGTAGCCCAGTGTGGCCTTGAACTCACAGAGATCCAGATGGATCTCTTCCTCCCGAGTGATAGGATTAAAGGTGTGTGCCACCACTGCCTGACCTCTATGTCTAATTTAGTGGCTGGCTCTGTCCTCTGATGCCTGGACAAGCTTTATTGGGGTATACAATGTATCACCACATATGGGTGGATGGGTGGGTAGATGAATAGATGAGTGGCTAGATGTGTAGGCAGATGGGTAGATAGGATGGGTGGGTGTATACATGGATAGACTCTACACAGTTGAGTGGATGATAAACGGATATGTGGGTGATAAATGGGTGAATGAAAGAGTGAGTGGGTAGGTAGACAACTGGGTTGAGTAGGTGGGAGGTAGACAGATGTGAATGGCCTACAGCGTTCTAACTTCTTAACTTGAATTCACTCCTGTACTCATCTATACCCAGGTAGGTATTGCATCAGGCTTCTCCTTAGTCACTATTTTGTGCCCCAGGCATTGTACTCAGCTTGGTCTCAGGTGGTATTTTTTCTCTGTTTCTTCCCTAAGGAGTGACAAACTTGTAATGCTGAATGTTAGTGCTGAGAGGGACTGAACAACAGCCTCTTCACAACAGAACATCAGCAACAGCAGGTAGGCTTGTTAAAGGCCCTGAAAAGGGATATAGAGTTAATGATGGGGGTCCCTTGGTAGTAGAAGCAAAACCAGTTTGTGGTGGTCCCTCCAAATCAGGAGGAACTAACAATAGATGGCAGTGGTCTCTAGCTGGGTCAGCTTGAACTTCCTCCCCAGGAATTCACGTACAGACAGATGTCACCCTTTCCCTCAATACATATTCTTGCCCCCTACATAGCTACCTACAACAGATTGGATTCTGGGTAACATGTGCTTCCAAGGCAAGCATGCTCTGTTTCTGAAAATGCTCACTCGGGGTTGGGGGAGACATGTGGGAGGGAGTACAGGGAGAAGGGAGCCATAATCCCCGTGCTTTCTATAATCAGTGTGGCTGCTGTTCAGTGAGGCATGGCCCTTTTCTAGAGTATGTCCTTGCTCTCCATACCTGCTCCGATTAAACTCTTGGCCACTTCTTCTACTGTTGTTTCCAGCTGAACCCTTCTCTTTCAGAGCTGCTCCTGGGATGGAGCTCAGGGGAGAATGGAGACTTCCCTGTGGCATCATCAGTGGAATGCAAAATGACGAGCTGTGTGTTACTTCAGAAACATCTTGGGTGACTCTCTGTGTCCTTTCTCTTCCCTCATTACCTCCCAGTTCCTAGAAACACTAGGGTGTCCTAGGAATGTCACCTCTCTGAGAGAAGCCAGAACCTGGGTGCTCAGAGCACTGCTTGAAGAAAAGACTGTTGTCCACTGCTCAAATGTGAGTGGTTTGGCCATCTACTCCTCCTCATCCACACAAGAAATAACCATTTCTTTCCGCTCCAAATCTGGGTGACACTGACCCACAAGTCTCTCATGGGTGGAATTCTACCTGCTGTGCACCAAGTCCTCTTCTTTGGAGAGAAATCTCACCACCAATGGGGATGGGATGGTGGCTCCTGGGATACCACAGAAGAGCACATCCTATACCACTGGGTGGCTGTTCCTCTCCTGGCTTCCTTGTGGGTGTTATGGAGGCAGCTGACCTGGGGGGTGTGATTTAATGTTTTCAGTGTTGGAGGAGGAAACAGAGGAACCTCCATCACAGGGCTTCCTTGACACAGCAGCATGGCTGCTAGGAACAGAGTCAATGTTCTGAGCACTGTTTGGATGTGAGGGTCCCAGTAGCTGGCCCCTTCTTCCTCAATAGTGACACTAACTCTTCTCACTACTCCTGTATCTCAGGGCTTCACTCTCCAGCCTTCTGCAAACTGGTCTATGTGTTTCTAGTATGTTCCTTTTCTGCTGAAGTTCACTGGAGTTGGTTTCTATTGTTTCCAGTCAAGATTCCTAAGACACAGCCCCAACTCTGTCCCTGAATCTTTACATTCAGCTCAAAGTGGGTGAGAACTCCTGTAACTCAGACACCGGGGGCCTACGAAAACTCCATTCCTCAAGCAGTACTTCCTGTTGTCCATTACAACAACTCATCAGCCAACAACATTTTACAAAATACTTTCCTTGTTTTAAAAGCAATATTTGTTCACTGAAGCAAATTAGAGAATGTTAAAAAAAAAAAGCCATGAAAATTGTGATTACTCTTTGTCTCAGTCACTGTCCTACTGCTGTGAAGAGACACCGTGACCACAACAACTCTTATACAGGAAAACATTTAATTGGGGCTTGCTTACAGATTCAGAGGTTCAGTTCACTATCAGCATGGCAGGCAGCAAGGCAGTCAGCAGGCAGACATGGTGCTGGAGACGTAGCTGAAAGTTCTACATCTGGTTTGGCAGGCAGTGGAAAAAGCTAGAGACACTGGGCCTGGCTTGAGCATTTGAAACCCCAAAGCCCACTCCCAGTGACACACTTCCTCCAACAAGACCACACCTACTCCAACAAGGCCACACCTCCTAATCCCTGTCAAGTAGTGCCACTCTCTAATGACCAAGCATTTAAATCTATGAGCCTATGGGAGCTATTCCTATTCACATAACCACATTCCATTTCCTGGCTCTCATAGGCTTGTAGACATATCAGAATGCAAAAATGCATCCAATTCAACTTCAAAAGTCCCTATAATTATCGCAGTCTCAATACTGTTTAAAAGTCCAAGTTCAAAGTCTCTCTGGAGACTCATAGCAATTTCTTAACTGTAATCCCCTTTAAAATCAAAATAAAAAAAAAAACAGATCACATACTTCCAACAAGGCCACGCCTCCTAATCCCTGTCAAGTAGCATCACTCACTAATGACCTAGCATTTAAATATATGAACCCATGGGGGCCATTCCTAGTCACACCACCACACTCCTAATTGCATGACACCAGGAACCCCACAGTAAAACCTGAACCCACCTGCTATATTTCCCACAGGATGATGCTTTAATGCAAATATTTAAAATAAAAATTGCAAAATTTTTACAGCTTTATGATTTTGTGTTTTTGTGTATGCAAGTGTGTGTATTTGTGTGAGCAGGTGCATGTGTTTCATGTGGAATGTGTTTTTGGTGGGACTGTGGGTGTGCAGGTATGTATGAGTATGTGTTCACAGGTATGTAGATGTTGGGAGTCAACGGGCAACTTTGGATGTTGCTCCTTAGTTACTTTTCACTTAGCCTGTTTGTTTGTTCTGAGATAGTGTCTCTTACTGGACTGGGACTCATCAACTAGGCCAGTAAACTCCAGAGAACTGTCCATCACCAGCATTGAGATTACACATCGCCATAGGAATGATAACTGATGCTGCCACGTAAGAAAACATTCTGGTAGCTTCTAACAGTTTAAATATAGTTATCCTGTGAAATCTGTCAGGAGTTCCTATGCCAAGAAAAATTAAAACTTAAATGCACACAAAAACCTGTGCTCAGATGTTTATAACAGGACTATTCACATTAGTTAAAAAAAATGAATAAATGAATAACCCTATCCTAATATCTATCGTCTTATGGACAGGATAAACAGAGTGTGGTATATCCATCCAATGGAATATTACTTAGTATATTGACTCATGCTACAACATCAATGAACCTTGGAAGCATACTGAGTGAAAGAAGCCAGTGATAAAGAACCATGCTTTGTCCAAATCCACAGGTGAATCAGCAGAGATACAAACAAGATTAGTGGTTGCCTAGGATTTGACAAATAAACGGAAATGGTTTAGGGGAAAAGGATGATAAAATATTTTGAAATCCATTGTCTTTTAATTTCTGTGAGTACATGAAAGATTATTAAATTGTACATTTTAGATGGGTGAGCTCTGTGGTATATGAAATAGATGCTATTAACCTTCCTATTAAAAAGAAAATCATATGGCTGGGACCTAGTTAGTGGGTAATGTGTATGCTATGCAAACATGAGGACCCGAATTTGAATCCCCAGCACCCAGGTGTGGTGACACACATCTGTAACCCCAATGATGTGGGGACAAGGGGCAGAGACAAGAGGACCCCTAGCACTAGTTCTATCTAGAACAGCGAACTCCAGGTTCAGGGAGAGATTCTGTTTCAAAAACTTGTGTCAAGAGTGAATAAGAAAGACAACACAACACACACACACACACACACACACACATGTACATGTGTGTGTGTATGTGTGTGTGTGTGTGTGTGTGTGTGTGTGTGTGTGTAAAAACCGTACACTATAATGCCATACTTTCTGCTCATCACTGAAGGTATAAAGACTAGCTCACTCTCTGCCTAGTACAGGTGTGCATGTGTACATACATGTACATACATACTTAATTACAATTATTTATTAAAATCCCCATTATTGGAATTTTAGATTGTTTCCAAAATGTCATGATTCTAAATGACACTGATGTGCACTCCTAGGCTGCTGTCACCTTTCTCTCTCACTCTTTCTTTAAAAGAGATTCCAAGTGTCATTGTTCAGATACGAATCTACTGCTGTTTGCTCTAGTGCAGATCCCTAATGTCCCCCAACGCCCACGTGATGAAGCCTGGGGTGAGGACGGCTGGAGACCTGTTCTGAGATCCAGTTGGAGGCAGCTCACCAGATGTGCTCCTGGCTCTTGCTCTTCCACCTTTTCACTTCCTGCCAGCATGAGGTGAGAAGCTTTGCTTCCCCACGGGCTACCTTTCTCTGTTCTGCCTCACCACAGACCCCACAGCACAGGATCAAGTGCCAGCATGGGCTAAAACTTCCAAAATGATGACCCTAAATAAACCTTTCTTCTTTTTAAGTTGGTCCTCTTGGGTGTTTGTTCTAGCAATGGAAAGTTGACTCACATAATACCTAAATGTCTTCCTATGTCTTTCTGTGAATTCACACTCCAAACACAACTTATAAAACGTTATCATGTCGTTTGAGGCTTCTGGGGAAAGTAGCTGGGAGTCCATTGCCCAGAGTCTGTCATTGCAGCATCCTGGTCAATAATTCAAGGAAAGGCCTCTAGACACATCACTTCGTCCAGCATTTCCAAAATGGAAAAAGCTTGAATTGAGAAGTGGAAGAATTCCCTCTCCTCCCACCCCATCATCTGCCCCTGCACTTTCAACCCCACACGCTGCTTTAAGTGAAGATGATAAGGTCAAACATAAATACGTGGCCTTTGAAATGGAGACCAAAAGGCATTGTTCTTGCAAAGACAGGTTGAAAGCTCAGTGAGCATGCTCAGAGAGCATGAGTGAGATACCTCAAGCATCAGAGCAGGCACTTCACTGCCCCACTTCATTTCCTGAGGCAGTGTCCCTTCCTGACCCCTGAGCTTACCAGTCTGTCTAGTCTGCATGGCTAACTTGTCCAGGGATCCTCTGTCTCTGCATTGAGTTTACAGGTAGGTCACTATATACACGGGTTTCCAGACTCTTGCTTGCGCACTTCATCCACGGAGCCTCTGGTCAACTTGTTTTATTTTCTTGTCTTTTTTAGACGGAGTCCTGTATCATGAATCTTAAAAGTTCTTATTAATAGAAATCAAACCTCAGCCAGGTATTGGGGTGAACACTGGAAGATCAGAGAGACAGAACGAGCCACAGCTAACCTCACCTGGCAAACTTCTCAGCTGGTCTTGCTTCCTCAGACTGGAGGCCTCAGAGTCCTCATCCAGGATGGGTCTCAGCTGAACTGCTGCTAGAAGCCTGAAAGCTTAACCAGGCCAAACGCTTCTCCAGGCCAAAATGCCTCTCCAGGGCAAATGCCTCTCCAGGGCAAATGCCTCTAGTTTCTGGTCCTCACGCCTTATATACCTTTCTGCTTTCTACCACCACTCCCTGGGATTGAAGGCTTGCTTTCTGGGATTAAAGGTGTTGGTCACCATGCTTGGGTGTATCCTTGAACACATGGATTTCTGCCTCTGGAATGCTAGGATTAAAGGCGTGTGCTACCACTGCCTATCCTCTATGTTTAATATTGTGGCTGTTCTGTCTCTGACCCCAGATAAGTTTATTAAGGTACACAATAATTTGGCGAACACAATACCACCACATTTCCTCTCTTTTTGTCTAAAATTAAAAAAGCTTATAACTAATACAAGAAAAACTATCCAATAAGTATATACAATGCATATAGTCAAGATTACATTAACGATATCTAGTCCATTATATTAACAATGTCCAGTCGAGTAACATCTGATAAACTCAGACCAAAAAATTTTCATTACTTATCTTATTTAAAACAAGTAGTTCCTTTTTAAAAGTAGATTCCATAATCTCCCTTTTTATCTTATCATTTCCATATTCTCTCTTTTTTCTTTTCATAATACATTCAGTAGTCTACCTTTTGTCATTTTTATATCTTCCCCCTTTTCTTTTCAGTGTAGATTCAGTGATCTACCTGTTTATCCTACTTTTCTTTATCTTTTTTCTCAGAGTAGATTCGATGATCTATCTCATATCTATTTTCTTTTTTCTTTTTTCTTTCTAGGGGTGAAGATATCTTTAGGGAATCTTGAAAAAAAAATTTTTAGGTTAATTGTCAAGTCCTGTATCATTTGTCCAGTCTCTATATAATAGGAAAGTTCAGGGCTTGTCACAAGTCCTTGCTCGAGTAGTCTGTCAGGCTGGATCATCTCAGCTAGTCATCTCGAAATTGTCCTAAACAGTTTGTACTCCAAAGTCAATCTTTCCGTGGTGTTAATCAGCTTAATGGCTTTACCATAGTCCACGTGGAATCATCATTGTGGGCTTCCGTCACCTTTTTGGAGATTTCAAAGTCCCTGTTAGGCGTGGTCATGGTTCCCTGCAGACTTTTTTTTTTTGTGTGTGCCTCCTCTGTGGTTTGGAGTAATCACAGTCTGATAAATGTCTGTCTCTCGGAACCATGAACATTCTTCCTTAGAAGAGAATATCTTCACAGCAATTTCTCCCCACCATCTGTCTTGCCAAACTTTTCCAAACTGACCTTTGCTGATGCTTTCTTGTAACACAATGGTCCTGGCAATTCTTCTCTGAACAAACAGCGGTAAACACTTTGTCCCAGGTAGCAGCATCATTGCAGTCACCAACATGATGAGAAGAAGCCAGCAACTTGGAGTAGCAGCCACTGCCTCCATGGTCCCACTGCCACAGTTTGTGGTTTGGCCCAGGCCGAAGCTTCTCCCAAGCCTCCTAGGCCGGCCTCAAACTCGGGATCCTCCTGCCTCTGCCTCCTTCAGTAAATCCTACCAGCGTGCATCACCATAACTGGCTGGCTGTAGCTCGGGCCTGAGCTGGGGCCCACAAGGCCACAGCTTTTTCATGAATTCGTACCACGAACGTTGGGCGCCAGATTTTTTTTTTTTTTGGGTGATTCATGATACAGAGTCCCACTATGTAGCCCAGGCTGGACTCACACTTGCAGCAGTGAGAGAAACACACTCATAATAGACCTGAGCAAAACCCAATCTCACTCCCTCCCAGACTCTGGCCCCAGCCTGACGGAAGACCCTCTGGGCCTTGAGTTTTGGGCCATCTTCAACTGCAATCAATCAATTACTAATGAGTTCTCGAAGTATTCTCTGTGGTCAGGAAAACCAGCATTAAAGGGAGAGTCTGGCCCCTCCACCTCTGTGTGTGCTTCACCTAAACCAACTGCCCCGCCCACCCCCAGTCTGTATCAAGCATCCAAGAAGGCCCTGCCCCCTAATGTGGCCCTGTGGTACTCAGGCCAGCCATAATTACTGCCCATTCACAACTGTGGCATGGCACAGCATCTCCTGGTGTCTGCCAAATATCCACACACTTTTATGTGGGTCCTTTCGGAGCAGGAAAGCACCAGGCTTAGCTGTACTGACCTCCCCTGCCCCTCCCACTGGAGATGAAAGTTCTGGAGTCGGCTGTGAACACGACCTCTTGCTTTGTCACAGGTTCAAGTTCACTCAGGCTTCCCACTGCTCTGCATGTTCCAACGGCTCACCTTTGCACTGTGTCATTTCAGCAATCTATAGAACTTCACCTTGTGGGTCTAAATCAGCAGCAGATTCTTTGATGCTGCTCCCCCTGAGAAGTGGGGTGTAAGTCACCCCTTTTTGAACCCGGTCAGGTTTGAGACTGCATCAACCAGCAGACCATATTTAGGCAAAATGACAGTACAGGACTCTGCATTTTTATGGGCTTTCTTGAGATTGAATTCAGGACCCAACACTTTCAAGGGAGGAATTTGACTGACTGTGGCATCATCCTGTCTTCCCTAATGAAACTTTGCACTTTTTTTTTTTTATGTAGCGGTTCCCTTTTGTTCACATAGATTCCACTTCTTAGTGACATCTCTCACTTTTCTTCTGTTTTCTTGGATGGATAAACCACCCTTATGTTAAAGTCTGTGTTTGAAAACCCCAACCTTGAGATAACTCTTGTAATTTTCAGTCATTTTGGTCCTTTTCCTCATGTGTGGCAATTTGCTAAACATCAGACAATGTAAATCTAAGAAACCATCCAGATCCTGGCTAACTTAGCTAACTATTGAAACATTTGCCCAACCCTTTGCCAGGCATGGTGGTGCAAAATCCGAATCCCAATATTGGGGAGGCAGAGACCAGCAGATCCTTGGGGCAGCCTCGTCGGCCAGCCTGGCTTCCTGGGCAAGTGTCAGGCCAGTGGAGGGTCCATCTCAAAAACTAAGTGAAGGGTGCTTGAGGAATGACACCCAGGTTGTCCTGGGGCCCCACACATATACTCTGTGCCCGTTTCTGAAATACTGCTTCAAAAAGGTGCAACTTAAGAATTTGATACGAGATTATACAGACTTTCATGTTCTTTTCTCTGTAGTTTTCTCCCTTCTAGAGCACTGTCCTTTGAAGTCCCAACTTCCTTTACCCATAAATTCTGACCTCAGTTTTCCCATGCCAGCAGGATCACTATAAACCCAGTGTCTCAGCTAGGGTTACTATTACTATGATGAAACACCATGACCAAAAGCAACTTCGGGAGCAGCTGCTGGTCACTCATAATTCCATAGTAACACTTCATCATCAAAAGCAATGAGGGTAGGAATCCACGCAGGGCAGGAACCTGGAGGCAGAAGCAGATGTAGAGGCCACAGAGGGGTGATGCTTACTAGCTTTCCCTCCATGGCTTGTCCAGCCTGCTTTCTTGTTGAACCCAGTACCAGCAGCCCAGGGGTGGCATCACCCACAATGGACTGGACCCTCCCCCATCAGTCACTAATTAAGAAAATGCATCACAGCTGCATCTTATGGAGGCATTTTCTTGATTGAGGCTCCCTGCTCTCTGATGACTCCAGCTTGTGTGAAGTTGACATAAAACTAACCAGTTCACTCAGGTTCCCAATCTTTCCTCAACTTCTTTTCCCTTTGCTGTGCCCCAACAAATGCCCAGACAGGAGAAAGCAGAGGTGAAGCTGGGGCTAATGTGAATGACATTTTATTCCTCTATGGTTTGGCCCCTCGCGTCCTGGTTACCTTCACTGGGCCTCCTGGGTATTCAGAAAGGTCGCTTTTTCTTTTCTTTCTCATTGGATGTATTTATTTTACAACTTTCTTTAGAAGAAGAGAAGAGTTAGTCTATCCAAGCCGCTCCCAACAGAAATATGAGCTCTATATATTACTTCCTAAAAGCCTCAAAACACACTTAAGCTACATGGGGAAAAAATCCTTGTATAATTGTTAGGTATGTGTGTCTGCAGGTACCCACAGAGGCCAGAAGAGGGCGTCAGATCCTTGGAGCTGGAGTCACAGGCATTTATGAGCCTATCAGTATAGGTGCTGAGATCTGAACTCCATTTTATGTGTGAGAAACTGAGGCACACGGTATTTAGATCATTTTACCTCTTCTCTGATCCTCACCAACAACAGAGAACCAGCATGCATTTCTGAAGTTGGAAACTGTTGAATAATTCATAAGACAGGAGGGCTCTCAGCTCAACTCAACCTTGGCTCGATTGTCTCCATGGCCCTACCGAGATGAAGGAAAATATTTCCCTTGTGCAGTAAGTGCGGTTCAGAGAGAGGATTCATTTGGTAAGATGCCGTTTAAACACATACATTTCTCTGCCTGGCACCGCACTTAGAGCGCAAGGTGATGTCTAATAGAGGAGAGATGCTTTACTCTCTCCACACACTGACTTTCTAAATCTAAAATACACACAGTGCTTGCCTGTAACATATTCCGGAAGACTGGTGGATGCGGCCACACGCACACTTCTTTTTAAGTACCTGTCCTTTACAGAGGCATCTGTTATGGACTGTAATGGCGTGAGTCAGAACAAATGCATTGATATTCATGTAGATATAATCCTCACTTCCACAGGTGTCTCTGCACAATGTACAATTGCCTAATGAACCCTTAAAATAAAATGCTGCCAATGAGGACCGAGTTTGCTTCCCCTATAAAGAAAATGAACCCCATCAGGCAGGCAAACAGGAGCAGCAGCATCCTCAATATTTTTTAATGTGATGGCTTTCTTACTGCAGTTTCTGCAGGGATTAATATATAGGAAAATGATGTTTCTCTTTTGTGATTACATTACCATATGGAGTAATTTTTCGTGACAGGGAGGTCATTCCTCGGGATGAGTTCTTCAACGGTGAAATGGAAGCTTGGTTCCTTGACAGCCAAGGACAGATTGACTTATTAAAATCATTTTACATTACAGATTTTTTTTATTAGTCCATTCGCATTTGCTCTCTGGAAAGATCAAAAGCACGGGCGCGTCTGGAGAGCCCATCAGGAGATAGGAAGGGTAAAATTAGACAGAATGGTCATTATCACAAATGTGGAAATCATCTGGAAGGCTGGATTCTAGAGGGCGACTCTGAGGAGTCTCCTGAGCACAGAATTTAGAGAGCAGACTGGATGGGAGGGGTAAGCATCACTATGAGGGAATGAGCCTCATTTGATGAATAGCCAAAGGTCTAGGGAAATCACCCAGGCATCTCAACTCAAGGCAAGCTTTGATGCACTGAATGAAGTCAGTTGTCCCGGACCACAAAAAAATCAGAGGGGAGACCTCTTAGCACCAAAGCTTGTTTCCCAAGCACTATGCTTTACTTTTTCTCAAAATTCCTATTAAGGGCTGGGTTTGATATGCATATGCTGATGCTCACATGCTTCATTCATTCATTCATCCATCCATCCATCCATTCATTCAGCAAGGCTGATTCTGTCCATATGCTAAGACCAGCAAAGCATCAAAAGCATGATTTGTGTTCTCAGGTAGTCCCAGGAGAGATGGACATCTGATACTGAGATAAATCCTGTGGAAGGGAAGGCAGGACTCCTTCCACCTCTAATACTTAAGGAGGATCTACTGTATTCCAAGCTCCATATTCAGCACTGGGGTAAGAGAGGCCGTTGGGGTTGCTGGAGTCTTAGCAGGACAGACATAAGGTAAACAAAGTCAGCACGGTGAGAAATTCACTCACAGTCCTGATCTACATACATAGCTCTGATTCCAGAGGGAAGACTGGACCCTGGATGCATTATCCCCAAGCCAATGCAATCTCAAAGCTCCATTATGACTCAGAGATGCTCTGAGCACAGATGCTCGTCATCTGCTGGTGTGGATGTTGACACAGCAGTGATGTGTTCTGACTGACACACTGAATGATCGGAAGTCACCCAGTACCTCTTCCTACTTCAACAAATGGTAGGAAGTGACCAACATGATCAAAATACACATGGGGTACTGGAGGGACGCCTCAATTGGTAAAGTGTCTGCTGTGCAAGCATGGAGGCCTGAGTTCCCCATCAAGCACGTAAAAGAAAAACAAAAAACAGAAAACAAAACAAACAAACAGACAAACAAACAAACAAACAAAAAAACCAAGTGTGGTTGTGCATGCCTACAAATCCCAGGACTAGGAAGGCAGCCAGTCTGGGAATCAGTGAATGCCAGGTTTGGTGAGAGACCCTATCTTAGAGATGCGATGTGTGGTGATATATTGTACCCTAATAAAATTTTCCTGAAGATCAAAGAGACAAAGGAAAAAGCCACTGTCACCTCTTACCTCTAGAACTCCCCAGCCTGAAAAGCCTTCAGCTCCTATCTCCTGATGCCTTATATACCTTTCTCCACCCAGCCATCACTTCCTGGCTCTGTTTCTCTCCTAGACTGAGTCAATCTCATGTAGTCCAGGGTGGCTTTGAAATCACAGAGATCCAGGCGGATCTCTGCCTCCCAAGAGCTAGGATTAAAGGTGTGTGCCACCACTGCCTGGCATCTGTGTTTAATCTAGTGGCTTGTTCTGTCCTCTGATCTTCAGGCAAATTTTATTAGGGTACAAATACATCACCACAGTGATGGGCCAGGAAGACGGCTCAATGAGTTAAGGTGCTTGCTGCCAAACTCGATGACCAGAGTTCGATCCCTGGGACCCACA
>CABHPP010144998.1:3765-30465 GCA_902168425.1 Peromyscus attwateri
ACACACACACACACACACACACACACACACACACACACACACAAGCCATCAAGTAGTGCTGCCTGTAGGTTCCTGACTGTAGGACAATCCACTGGAGCGGGAGTGCGGGTAGCCTCTCAGGGGCCATCTCCATGAAGAAGACTGACTCTTCCTTCCCCAGCAGCCGACTCAGGTAGGGCTGGGACTTCATGAACCTCTCCCATTTGTGCTAGGATTTGGGCTGGCCTGATTTTGTACAAGTTTTGTGCATATAGCGGAAGCTTCTGCGACCTCCAAGCTTCTGCAACCCCCAAGCTTCTGCGACCCCAAGCTTTGGTGAGGTCCTGCAACTACACTATCATGTCCTGAAAAAAAAAAAACTACTGTAAACACTTACTCATGCCTTTGGCTCTTGCCGTCCTTCCCGCCCCATTTTTTCTGATGAACCCTGAGCTTTGGAGGAGGGAATGTGACATAAATACCTCATTTAGACTGAGCACTCCACTGTCTCTTATTCTCTGCATATCTCTGGATTAAGCGTTTTTTAAAAAAATAAAATAAAATCTTAGTTAAGGGATAGTTACTGTATCATAAAATTCAACTGTTTTTAATACAGAATATACTGGGATTTAGTAAATTTACAGAATTGCACAATCATTGTCGCATCCCAAATTTCAAACATTTCCAGCACTCTAATAAGATCCCTCATGTCCCTTTTTACCTAACGTCTTAATGATACCATTAGTGTTGCCTGTAGCCTAAATAGTTAAAACTAAGGTTAAGACACAAGCAGAGTCAAGGAAGTGGATTTGTACATGAACACGTTGGAGGAAGGTGAACTTGGGAAATATAAGGAAAGGTCAAAGGTTGTACATGGTTCATAGGTCTGCTGAAGGCCTCAAATAGCCTTAGAAGCCAATGCTGGAACATGAGTTACTACATGACTAGCAGCAAAGTGTAGAGGCTTTTATTTCCCAGCATGCGCTGTACTTTTATTTATCGGTAACTATTTATTGATTGGAATTGAACTAAATTGAAAAGATGCAGTATTGGTGGGGGGAAAATACTTCATCATGAACGTTTGTCTCCTAGCATCCTTTCCTACCCCCTACAGCCCAGATGCAACCTTTTAGGTGACCGGCCCACCCTTCCACATGTATTCTTATAGGAACGATAATTCCAGGAGTCTAGAAGCTATGAGATCAGAGTTTTCCTCCTTCCCACCTGAGCACATCTACAAAGTCTATGCCCCAGCTGTCCTGACTCTACCAGATGTGGTGTGCTACAAAGCAAACACTGTGCTCCTGTTTCTTCCCCTTCCAGAAACACCCTGCTCCTGCTTCATCACAAGCCAGTCGCCCATCCTGTATGTGCATGCGGCCTTTTAGATACTCAGAACTGCTTTCTGTTGCTTGCAGCCAAGCGCCCTAAGACTTTCAAATATTATAAAAACTATAGAAAATCATTGATAACTTCTACAGGGGACATTTCAAGGGCAAAAGTTACATGACTTAGAGAGACTATTTGTAGCAGAAAAGGCAGAGGAGTTGGATTTGAGCCTCAAGATTCTTTTTTTAAGTCATGTGACAAATTTTGGAAAACACTATTAATGATCATAAATAGTTTTATTATCTGGTGCACAAGATCAGCTACATATGTGCTACCCCACTTAGCTACAGCTGTAATTTGGCCATCAAAATGATTTCAGCTCAGGAATTTAAATGAACCCTGGATTCTTTTAAAAGTGTGATGAAACTAAGCATTAAACATTCACTCTTTGTAATTTAAAAGTTAGCCGCTTTGTAAATTTTACTGAAACTAGATCAATGTTCTAGGGAAGTTTGGTAGCTTTGAATATAAGTAAAACTCTATGAATGACTTTTTGATTAGAGTCAACCAGATAAATTTGTCCTATAAGATTTATGTTTTTAAGCTTCTTGTAACTATGAAACTGCTGTGAGTCATTTCAATTTTTAACATAATCTTTAGATTGCTATGAGATAATATTATCTCAGAAATCAGAAACCATATATATGCTACCATACCCTTTAAGTCATCTGCTTTTCTTTTTTTAATTTTGGCTTGGGATAAGGAAAAGAAACATAGTAAAATTAGACCTACTGAGCTTAAGAATACTGACATTATGTTCTAAATAATACTTAATTTTAAAATTCTTTACAACTTTAATTCATGTCCAGACTTACCCCACAGCCTCCTTGGTACCTCTCTAAATACTGCCCAGTGTTATACATTGTGTTTCTATGTAAAAGGGTTTTGGTCATTTGAACTTTCACCCAAATAGGCTAAGAAAATTGCTTATACATTTCTTAAACACGTATCAACAGTGCAGATTATTTTAAGACCTAACATATGAGGATGAATAATTTTCACATCCTTTTTGCGTTGTAGAGAGAACAGTCATCACGGCTTGTCAAGCAGTTGGTATCACAGCTCAACCTCACTCACGTGCTGTCTGGGCAAGTGATTCAGTGTTTGCCAAGCACTGCTTCCTGCTGAAACAGAGCGCCTAGGCTATGAGTCAGCTGTACTAGGAGCCAGGAGGCTTTGATGCAGTCTTATGTTTTGTCTTATCACCCAAGGTTCAAAGTGTGTAGTTCTTCCTCTTCAGTGACAAGGCCCAAGATGTTAGAAGTCTCAGTCCAGGGCTGGGTTATTAAAATGTTCATTTTTCACAAGTCATGGCTTCCGAAATGATTGCACACCTCTAAAATACTAAATAAATGAAATGGAAGAGTGGAGAACTCTTCAAGAAAATAGCAGATCAGTAAATGGTCCAAAGTAGCATCTTAATGCTAAATTTCAACTTTGTGGTTCAATATTCAGTTGACTGAGATGAAGGGACTGGGCAGAAGACAGCTGTCAGATGGAGCGAGGACACAATAAACGTGCTAATACATGAAAGCCATTTATGAATTTCCATGCTGCTTGTCACTGAGTAACAGTTCTAATCATTTGATAGATGTGCATTCAATTACTGTTATGTCAGATTCCAGCTCTGGATGAGGGCAGAGTCTGAAGATGGGGGATGCAAGAGCAGCAACAGGAGGCGTCAAACACAGACACTTCTTAGTTTCAATTTTAGGAGAGATGGACAGAGAGGAAGTGCATCTCGGTATCACTTGTCCTACTCTGACAAGAGCCATCCCTGGCAGGACAGGTCTCAGTAGAAGATGTAAGGCGTTGTCGAGGGAAGGAGGTGAGCTGGGCCATAGTGGTCAGGAGAATCTTGCAGCCTAACTGACTAGCAGCCAGAGTACTTCTTTATACAGAATTTAGTAAGCAGGGATACATTCATATTATTCCAAAACACAGATCATTTTTGGTTTTGGACATGAGTTTCACTTCCTTTTGCTCATATTTTAGTCATCATTAATAAACTACGACAGAACAGAGTTATCATTTCCAATCATTTTCCCTCAAGTTCTGATATCATTAATAGAATTAGCATTTTTACTCATTAACCCCATAACCCAATTTTTAAAAACCTAGAGGCATATGACAGCCTGTTCTCAGGCTGGTAGCTTTTGTGGCTACAAGGACACTAGACCAAAACAAAATCTTCAAGCCAGCCCAGAATATTGCCATGTCCCAAGCAGTGTATTATTAACTCTTCATGGTCAGAGTGTCCAAGAAAAAATCCTCAGGCCAAAGGTGCTGCAGTTATTATTTAAATTCTGGCATAATACAATGTTTATTTTTTATGTTTTTTATAGAATTTGTTTATAACTATAATCCTGGCATTCTGTTGTTCTTTGGTAATATAACATCACAGTGACTCTGCATGAGCTAACTTTTCTCAGAAAAGGAGGTCCTGATCTCATTCTGTTATCATCTTTCTACATCATTCTTTGCTGATCAATATAAGTCCCTGTGTAGGACAGAGGTAATTTCAGCTAGTCTAACTTTGTTGCTGTATAGGCCAATTAATTACCTGAGTGTATAGTGGGAAGAGGCTTCCAATCTGATCTGTGGCCAACTCCTTTAGCCCACCAAACCTTGTTGACCTTTTTAAGTTTACTTTGTTTTGATTATCTTGTTCCTGAGTAAGTACAGGGACAGATATTTCAAAGATGTCTCATAGCCTCATAAAGAGACCTTTGACTTCTTTATGTGTGTCACAACCTCCAAGGCATAAGGAAGACCTTCAAGTTGATAAGGATATCTCCATAAAAGCAGGGGGAATAGTATGTTCAGGACTTTCCTGGGGAAGCTTAGAAGCAGCATTCCTGGGAGAAGGCATAAATGATTCATAAGAAATTTTCCATCAATCCAATATCCCCAAATTGTACAAATATTAAAAGTCTCCCAAATATGTAACAGGTGGAGACGAAAACCAAAGGTGGCATGGCAGCCATCATGTGACTCAGTTTTGCTGGATCTTTGTCGGGCAGCTATGCTGGCTTTATGACTTCTGTCATTCCATCCAGATATGGCTACTTCAAACTGATACTTCATCAAATTCCTTCATCCCTTTCAGGTATGAGAAGTAGAGTATCTTTGTTTTGATTTGATTCAGGGGAGCTGAAAGCTACAGGGCATCAGACTGGTACTCACAGGGCTGTCGTGTGTGTGTGTGTGTGTGTGTGTGTGTGTGTGTGTGTGTGTGTGTGTTTAGAAAGGAATTCTGCAATCACCTCCTAAGCCACCCTCCCCAGCCAGGCACAACACAGTCATCAGATAACAAGCAATGGAGTCATATCACACACTAATGCTAAGGTAATTCTCTTAGTGTTTCAAAGACAGACAACTCGAGCCAAGCACAGGAACACATTAGGAGGTTTTTATTCAGCTTATGCCTCTCATTGCCCTCTCAGAATGGAAATGTGTCATCATAGTTTAGTGTCCTGAGGTCACAAAGATAAGAAAATATCTACTTTGATTTCAAACAGAATCATTTATAGATAAAAAGAAGTCCCTTCCATAAAGTTAAACAGCTTTTCAAAAAGCCTCTCACCACAGTTAGTAATAATTTATGCTTGGTGAACAGGAAAATATGCCGAATTTATTCATTGTACTGTGTGTGTGGCACCTCTCAAAAGGGCAAACTGATAAAGAAAAAATGAGGATGGGTAACTCACTGGCATTTGCAAATCTAATATAAAAGGTTTTCATAATTCTTCCTTGTTTCAGGCAAAGAAGAAAATTAATTTTGAAAGTGACAAAACAGAAAATTCCTATTATTTTCAAAGTCATGGTAGCTGACATTTTACCACATAGATAATTCCAGGGACTGGTTTTTCCTTTGTCCTCTGAGATAAATGTTGCTCCGTTTTTGACCCCTAATCAAAAAATTATTCACAGGAGACTATCTCTGGTGATGAAAGGAGAGTCTGGCTGGATTTTACCCAGTCACATCCCATAAACACCTGAGAGCTGAACATTCACTCTTTTTTTAACCAAGATATGTGTAGTTTCTACTGTTGGTATTTCTGAGTGAGGCTTTATTTTCTCATCCACTTTCAGGATGCACTATAAGCCACGATGCTCATCGCATGGTTTCTCCCAGAGAGTTGTTAAAGCTCCTTACATTTAAATAATCGCTTAGAGAACATCTGTAATTTTTCTGCTTCGTGTAGCAGACAGGACATTAGGTACAGCATGAAGTTTGGGAAATTAACTGGAATTAAAGCTCAGAAAAATATGTCTTAACTCATGAGACACACTTTTATCTTTCTGCTGTATGAGATAATAAGGTCTTTATCATAAATTACAGGTATTGCATGAAGATTTGGAAATTGTAAGGGAAAAACACAGTTTGAAGCATAGACTTGGCAACTTAAATATATTTAAGCACATCATAAAAGTATGGTTGAAAACCCTTAGACAGAATACCTTGGTGACATGGCTTATAGCTCATTTTTTAAAGGAATGTAACCAAAAAATTACCAGGTTTTGGAGGCAAAGCTTTCTTGAGTCTACTTTCTTTCCTAAATTTAAGTTTGAAAGAGGCCAAGCAATGCTGTCCACTGAGAATTCTTGGTGGTGGTTAAGTTAATCCTCAAATACAGAACAACTACATAGAGGCAAACAGCTACATCACGAATTGTCAGAAGCCAGGGAAACCCCATGGTGGAAGTTTTCCTTAATTTGACAGACCGAGGAGAAGGCTGCACCTTTGCAGCATGGATCCACTGAGCTGAGGATTCTTTGACTTTTCCTCTCTTTAACCCACATCTCCTAATACAATCACAGTGGCCAATGGAGGTTTCTTGGGGACCAGTCCACCTGTGAGATAAGAAAATACAAGACACCACAATGAATTTTTTCCAACCATAAAGAAAAAGGAAGTGTATGTTGTTTGCAGGAAAATAGATACAACTAGTGGCAATCATATCAAGCAAATGAAGTCAGTCCTAGAAAGACAAACATTGTATCATACGTTTTTCTCTTGCTTGTGGCTCCTAGATTTCATATAGTCACATAGAATAATATGTATGTGTGTATGTATGCATTGTGTATGTGTGCTTGTATAAATATATGCATGTATATATGCATGTATGTGTATGTACATAGGTGTGTATGCATGTGTATACGTATGTGTGTATGTATAGACACATGTGTGTATGTATTAAATGACAGTAGAAATAAAATTGCCTAGGGAGACAGAAGAGCTATGGTAGCAGAAGAGGTGAGAAAATGGAAGGTGGGGGAAACAGACGAGGGGAGCATCTACTTAACGTACCATACACACCAGTAAGAAAACTAAAATAAGTATATAAAATGCCAGCCCCAGAAAGATTTGCTCTCAGGAGGTCCAGTGCCCTTCTCACATTTGGAGGCAGTGGGGAGCATGATTAGATTCTGCTACATGGTAACTTAAAGCTTAGAGGCAGCACCAGATGCCAGTGAAGCCTCTAATGTACCATCCGATCAAGGCTTCCTGTGTCCTCCTGAGACTTGGTCATCACTACTGCTCAGTAAGCTGAAGACTCAGAGGAGTCCTTTTCCCATGAATAATTACTTCACAGAAGATGGTAACGAAGAATGAGCTCTCTCAAGTACTGCCTTTCCTTGCTCTTGGTCCTTAGTGCGCCATGGAGAGCCCCGGTTTTGGAGCTTTCTTCAGGGTTACCCTGACTTCAGTGTGAGGGATTTGTGGAAAGACCTGACCTAGAGTGGGTGGCAGATAGTCAGTGTGCCCATCAAGCAGAACTGGTTGCAAATTGACACGGACACGTGGCACTCCACCTACTCTGCCTGTTTTCTTCTAACACTGAGGAAGCACTACCATTCCAAAAACCTTGGGCTTTGGGTCAAGCACATTTGGATTTAAATTTCAGCAACCATATCTAAACATGTTTGAATTCAAGATCCTTGAGTAAATGACCTCAATTATAACGGACTGTTATAAAGCGGTAACCCAAACCCAGCCCTGTGTCAGGCACATTAGACAGAGGTGGAGGAGGCACAGGAAATGACACTGTGGCTGTCATTTCATACGCAGGGATACTGGGCAGAAGGAAATGAGGTGACAGCTGCTGAAAATCTGGCCCATTAGTGAGAGGTCGACAAGCATTGACTCCTCCTAAGGAAACGTTAAGGCCTACCTGAGTTAGCTCGGGTGACAGGTGAGACTTAAGGCCTGAATTCAAGGAGCTTTCCTGCAGTGACCTGACACTAAATGCCCTGGCTGTGCCCACACCCCACTGAACACCTTCCAGTCCTCTTCCTGCTCATAATACTGTCCAGTTCTGTCCAGTCTTCCATGTCTCACCCCTCTGGCCTTCTTCTTCTTTATGCCAAGATCCCCTGCCCCCCAACCCCCAGTTCCTTCTAGTTTCTGGGCAGGATCTCAAGCCCTGTCCTTTCTTCCTGTCCTCTCATTTCCTCAGAGGTGCCAGGATTTATAGCAACAGAGAAAACACACTTGCATTTGCATCTATTGTCTTAGTCAAATTAAGCATATTTACAATGCAGAAATTCAGAAGGATTCTTGTGTTTTTCACAAGGAATTAAAACTACTATTCCACAAAACTACTATTTGGTTGATATAAGCAACCAAAACAAGTGTGTGAATAACATCTTACCTAGCTAACTGCTTTCATTGCCTGAGTTTTCCAGACAATAGTATCATATGGGAAACTGTCAATGAAATATATTCATTCTTCATTGATTTGAGAAGAAGACAATTTAGAAAATAAATCCTTGGGAAATAATATACGGCAAGAGTAAATAAATATTCAGATTCAAAACCACTGTAAAAATAGTAACAACAATGATAATACAATGAGTGTCATTTTTCAAGAATCTTTAGACTGTAAATGTAATGCGTTTTTCCTTGTGATCAGAAGACCAAACCATGCATGAGTTTTTACAGCCTGGCTGGTGATGTGTCCCTTCTGGGAACCATTAACCCCATCCTTATAGATGGTTCATAATCCTCATCAAAACCAGAACTGCTTAAAACCTAAAAGGGCCATTAGTGATATTGGGTAGTTTATTAGATTATAAGATAATATTGAAATTCCTAGGGATAATTTATTTCCAGTAGTGAATTAAGGAGACCCAAGCTAAACAGGATAGCTTGGGTAGCTAGCAATTCTACTGGTTGAGAGTCAGCAAATGCCTTTTTGAAAATAGAATCATTAACTCTTCAAAGACAACTAAATACGAACAAGACCAGCTCAATCGTAGAGTAAGATGAAAACACATGAACAGAAAGCAACCATCTATTAAGACTGGGCTACAGCAGGAAAACGTATATGAAAAACATGTTAAAATAATGACCATCGTCCTCGCAATTAGCTTAGAAATAGAAAGGTTAGGCATGGTAAACATGGATGTGCAGGGTAGAGAGAGCAGCGTGTACAGCAGGAGTTTCCCCCTGAGAACATGCCTCAGGATGCTGCTGTCTCTACAATGCTAATGCCAGTGCTGCAGCCCGTGACAACTTTTCCCTGATAATGCAGAATCCCAAAAATAACACAGTAACACAATAACACACACACATCACTCCTATGCCACAGTTAGAGGGAAGCCGATTTGCCAGCTACCCACTACAATCAACAGAAGAATCCCATTGTGCTCATGTGTCTATCTATCATCTGTTTTAATGTGAGCTCGTGACTGAAAGAAGGCGGCTAAATTGGTTGCGACAGGACAGTGAGTCCCCAAAAGCTCTAAGGACATAAGTACAAACTAGCTGTGTCTAGAGCCTTGTGAATGTTGTCTGTTCTCGTTACATGTATCTCTTTACTAAACATAGTATTTTAATGCTTAAACTGTGGGGACAGTCACTAGTTAGTAAAAGCATCTTTTGGAAGGAATAATTTCTTTTCTGAATTCCTGTGATTACTCGGGAATTGAGCACTTTTTTCCTGGAATCCTTGTTCTCATCAGACACATGAGCTCTCCAAGGACATTTTGATATTTCTCCTGGCTAAACTCTGGGGACCTTATCAAATGCATGGTACAATAAGCTAATATTTCACCAGAAGCTGAAAATATAGGAAACTGTAAGGGGGTGGTAAGAATCATATTCAGGTTAAATACTAAATTCTCAGAAGTTTGAAAATTTTAAATCAACATAAATGATTTCAAACACAATAGTCAATCAAAGCCTTCCCTTTCCCAAGGCCTGATTGATGGGAACTTTGCATTAAAATTGCCTATTCTGTCCCAAATATGGATAATATATAATTCACAGTTGAAATCAGTTCCCTTGAGTTTCTTGAGATTGGATAAGTGTCTGAAAACATCAGCAAATAGTCCTTAAAGTGAGGCAGAAATCTATAAACCATTCCATGCCTTGTCAATAGTATGAGGAAGACAGGATGAGATTGCAAACCAGGCCACCTTTGTATGACCTCTCCCTCCCCCAGCCCCAGAAAACCAATGAGCGGACTGTTCCTTGAGCCTTTGTTTAAGGATGCTGAGGGTAAGAACTCTGAGTTCCTGTTCTCCCACTGATTTAAAGGAACCACAACCCCTTCAGTTCAAAATTGCTTTATATTTGATAACCTGGGGTCTAAGAAGATAAGATATTGCTGTATTCAAGAATTCAGAAATAATCACACAATCACTACACTAAGCAACACATCCAAACAGGGGCAGTATGACCTATGGGAGAGGAGACAAACAGGCCAGGAGAGAACAGAAAGACATTTCGAAGTGAAAGGTGGACTGCACAAGAGAAAATGAATAATTTTCAGGTGCCCTGAAATCTTCAGCTGTCAGTAAAATAAGAAAAGAGTGCTGATGTAAGATTAAGCTCACCATTGGTTCATTTTGTGATTCAGGTAAATTTCTTAATCTCTTTGGGCCTGAGTTTCCCTATGTACAGACTGATCTTAATGTATAGGTTACGCTTATTTTTCTAGAGTCTATAATTTTGTGACTATTACTGATTTTAGCTATAATCATACAAGAAAGAGAGAAGAGGGAGGAGTTGGGAGGGAGGGAAGAAGGACAGAAAGAAAGTTGAGTTTCCTTGGCCTAACTAATGACTCTGCAGCTCAGCAGCAGGGCCTTTGGCAAAATGCAAAGGAACAAATCCACATCCTCAGTCTAATTGAATGTGGATGACTTCTGTGCATCACCATGGAGACCAAAGGGAAGATCTCCCCAGTAAAGGTCAAAGACTACAGAGAAGGCATGTCATTATGATAAATTCCTCTAATCCAACTAGATTAGCCCCTAATGCCATGAGACTCTTGTTGGTTCCTAAAACAATATCTCAAAGTAGGGGCCAATACCACCTACTTCAGAATTACCTAATCACAAATAGATTCTTACAACTTGCCCATACCCTTGAGTCCAAATCTCTCGAGAAAGGACTAGGCAGACTGCATTTCTAAGTTCTTATGGTGTTCTTCATTGATTATAAAGCTTGTGAATTACTGGTCTAACAAATGCAGAGGAAAAAAGAATGAATACACATCACACTCACAAAAGGCTCTGGCAGTGAAAAGTGGGAGTGGTGGTTGTCTCTAAGGATGTCTGAGGTTCAAAGAAGAAGAGAAACCCTTCCTAATAAACTCTTTTAGCAACATCCTAGTTTTATCGTGAGCACGAATTTCCGAAACCAAGTATTCCTAATCCTAAAAGTTTTGAAAATAAAAATTAAATGCTTTTACCATTTCTCAGGGTTTGAAAAATTGAATACTGTTTTCTTAGACAGATGCTCTACCACCAAGCTATATCCTCAGATGAATTTTTCTTTATATAATAATGTTTATCAAATAAATAAATTTGATAAGGTTAAGCCAAATGTAGATTTAATTGTATGAAATGAAGCATGTCAAAGAAGACTATGAGCAAGAATACTTAATGAAGATGTTGCTCTCAATTAAGCTGATGTCTGGTTGGTATCTTAGAATTGGAGGTGCCTCACTGTCTTGGTCCTTGTTTGTTGCTATGACAAAATACTTTATGCAGTACTTTGTATTAAAAATAGGTCAGGTCATATTTATGGAGATTCAACAGAGTGGTGCTGGCATCATCTCAGCCCTGGATATTGGAGAGAAGAGTCACAAGGCGAGACAAGAAACAAGAGATTAGGAGAGGTACCAGGTCCAAATATAACAATCTACTCTGGGGAGAACGAATCTCCTTTGTAATACCAGCATTAACCCCATCCACAGGCACAGCTGCCATAAGCAAGTTACCTTCTCTTAGGTCACAGCTCTTCAAGGTTCCACTCCCCAACATACCACATCAGGACCACACTTCTGGCACATGAAACTTCATGGTACAACCTCAAACAAAATCCAACCACAGAACTCACTGCGCTGGTGTTTGTTTCCTGGAGCATTACCAGTTCTTGCCAACTAACCTGTGACTCTCACAAGCATAGATAATGACCTAAGATCCTTCATGTTCCTCAGAGCCCCTCACTCAGTAAAATTCTAGTGTTGTGTTTTCTGTAGCATACAGTCCTTTCCCCTTTTCAAAAAACCCTGAAATTTAATCAAATAAAATATTTGGTTTTTTTTTTAATTCCAAAGTAAGCCATAATTTGTAAGATGAAAAAGCCTTTAAAAAAAGGTCAGGAGAACAAAGATGAAGAGCTCAGGAACAGAGACATCAAGTCCATTTGCACATCATTTCAGAGCTAAAGAAGTCTGTGTAAGAGATCTCACTCGGGACTGACAGACTTTATCTATAGCTGGAGGAGACGGCAGACATCCTCTGCCAAAGTGACAGTTCTAAGAATATGATTTACGTGGATTTCATTAGGAAGTGTCCCACTCAACCACTCAAGACATGAAAGACCCAAAGACAGGATGGGTGGTGCCCAGGATAAGGTAAGAACTAACAAATTTCTACGGAAGTTAAGTCAGCAACTCCAACTGAATTTTTTAAATCAAATACTCAAACACAATACACTCCAAAGTTACACTCATTCGATTCTGACATGCTAAAGGAATAAAGGTCAAAAAATGTCTTTGTTTTCTATAATTAACTCTTATGTTTCTGTAAGAGGAGAAAACTTTGTATGTACAGTAAACATTGGAATGTGTAATAATCTCAAATCTGAATATTTTGGACACTGTTGGCATTGCCTCTTATGAAAGCATGCTTACTGCAAATGGCATCTTGTGTGCTTACAGCCAAGGCTGGAGTAACACACACAAACCAGCATAGGTAAGCACTACCAGAAGACCTCAAACTTGCTGTTTTTTAATTCTGAGTTATTTTTTGGTGAAATTTTTGAAATTTCAGAAAGCTTTTCTTATTGGCAAAATTTACATAATTCCCAGCTTCACTTACAGGATTCTGTAGGAGGCTTCAACAAGGGATGGGATCATATCTCAATAAGACCTGAAGAAGACTTAGTCCAAAATGTGATTGGCAACAAACCTACAGCCATCCTAATTTGACAAGGTGTTTGTAAGGGACAGAGAGAATCTTTTACTTTTCTTTCAGATAGTGTCTTAGTTAGTGTTCTATTGCTGTGAAGAAACATTTTGACCATGGCAACACTTATAAAAGAAAGCATTTAATTGGGGCTTGCTTACAGTTTCAGAGGTTTAGTCCATTATCATCATGGTGGGGAGCATGGCAGCACACAGGCAGATATGGTGCTGGAGAATTAGCTGAGAGTTCTACATCCAGATTGGCAGCAGGAAGAGAGAAAGAGACTGGGCTTGTCTTGGACTTTTGAAACCTCAAAGCCCACCCCCAGTGACATACTTCCTTCAGTAAGGCCACACCTACTCCAACAAGGCCACACCTCCTAATCCTTCTCAAATAGTGCCACTCCCTGATAACTAAGCACATAAATACATGAGCCCATGAGGGCCATTCTGACTCACCCACCACAGACACTATGTAGCTCATGCTAGACTCAAACTCTTAACTCTCTTGCTTCAGCCTCCCAAGTGTTAGAATTGTGGGCATGTGCCTCCACATCTAGCCCTAACAAAAGACTCATGTTACAAGCTTTTCCTAGTTTAAGTGGAAAAGTATTCATTCTTGGGTTGTTTTTTGTTTTTGTTTTTGTTTTTGTTTTTCTGTCCAAGGCACATTTAAAAGCCACACTCAGCCAGGTGTGGTGATGCATGCCTTTAATTCCAGCACTCTGGAGTCAGAAGCAAGAGGATCTCTTTGTGCTTAAGGCCACTCTAATCTGCAGAGTCCCAGACGAGCCAGGGCTGTACAGTGAGACCCTATCAAGAAACAACAATATTCAAGGGGTATGGAGAGATGGGTAAGAGCACTGGTTGCTCTTGCAAAGGACCCAGGTTTGGTTCCTAGCACCAACATGGCAACTTAGTCATCTGTAATTCTAGTGTCTGGGGATCCAACACCCTTTTCTATCCTCCCTGGGCATTGCATGTATACAATTCATATACACACAGACAGGAAAAGACTCATACATAAAAAATAAAAAATAAATATTAAAAACAAAACAATACCTACCCTCTGTTTTAATGTGACCCATATTTCTGTATAATATGACCAAAGCTTGCAACATCACCCGGTTGAAAAATCAGGTGAAAATTTTGTCTTTTATGAAACATATCCTATTAAATGACTAGGCCAGGAAGAGCATGTGACCCAAATTAAAGCCTACAAAGTCCCCAGAGAATATTGACTGATGAGGGTTTTTGTGAAACAATAATACTAATAAAAGCACCTGAGGATCCTAACAGCAGCTTGTAATCCATTACACATATCTTTCAAGACATTCACCCTTCAAACTCAGAGTCGGTTCTATTGGATACAAAGGCCTACATCTGTGTTCTTCAGGTAATTCAAAATGAAAATGAATGTGACTCTGATTCTATGAACTGACAGTCTGCAACTGAACCCAAAGGATACAAAGTGGACAGAAGAAATGCTATAAAGACAAAAGACAGGAAAGGACCCGTTGAAGATGCTTATGAGGGACGGAACAAATGCCCCATTTATGCAAAGAGGAGTGTGCAGAAGGGCAGGCACAGTTCCTGGAAGAGCTCACGCCAGGCTCTGAGACAGGACAGAACAGAAATTCTATTGTATCAGGTCCCTTGCTTGCAAAGGCACTCAGCAGCATGATCTCAAGGCAAGTCCTCTTTTGCTAATGCAGCTTCTTGCTTTTTTCCTTTCCAAAAAGACAAAAATTTTAGCAATAAGTCTTCCAGTAAGTCTGGGATATGGGTAGTTGAAGTGGGAGGGGGAGGACATATTTTGAAGCAGCAAAAACCCAGTCTAATCTATAATTGGCAAAAGAGACAAATATAAAGACTAGAAAATGCAACTATCTTTTTAGTAAATGAGCTATGAAAAGGGTTGTGATCATATTTCAGAGGTGCCAGACACCAGTGGGCTTTCAGTAAATGCTTGTTGAATAAATGGCCCTACCCTGTGCATATACTTTGCCATGATAACCTGTGCCAGAAATATTGTTAAAAATTCATTGGTTCCGTCACTCTAACTCAGTGACTCATCCTCTGTCCTTCCCACCCACATAAAGAGACCAGAAATTTCCTGAGGCTAAGCTAGAAAACATATATTCTGCAATTTTTAATATTTAAAGAGCATTCCAAGCTAGGAGTCCCATGCATGCCAAGTCAGTCCCTGTGCTCAGGCTCCAGCTCTGCCTTGCTGTCTTAGTCACAGAAGGGAGCTGTGAGGGCATCATCCTAGGCATATATACTTTTAATCAAAGACAACATTTAAGTGCCTAACATGGCAAAAACCATAAGATCATTTTCAGTGTGTATATTTTAAAGTCCTATATGCATAAATTAATTTACCACAGCACTGCAGAGCTCTGATTATTCTTTAATTTATACAAATACATGCAATTAAAATGCAATTACAGTGCAATTAAAATGACACTATAATTAAAATGCAGACAGAAGATTTATAAATTTATAAGTGAATCCCTTTGATTTGCTTTTTGGTTCCATTAGTGCCATTTATGATGTACTGTTTGAAAAAATATCCTATTTTTGGTTCATAAGGCCACCCCATCAATATATGCACCTTAGCATGTGAGGCATCATTTAGATTCACAGGGTATGTCACAAGCTGAATGTAGAGCCATAACTGGCCAAACAGAGCTCTAGACAAAGCCATCAGCCAAAGAAGAAAGAGATCGGGGGCCTTCTGTACAACCAATGAAGAATGACTTAAAAATTCTGGTTTTCTAGTATTACTTTGATGTTAGCAGGATATATTTATATATTTCTCTTCCTTGAGCTATGACATTTATTACAGTAATTTCTCTATAGAAGAAGACATTCTGTTAATCGAGACTGATCTGAGGCATCAACCATCTACAATAAACTTAAAAACAAGGGGGGGGAGACACAAAGTTGACAGCTCTGCTGAAGGACTCTCTTAAAAATAGTAAAACATTCTGTATGGGGAAGAAGGCAGCAGAATACAAGCTGCAGCCAGACTGATGGCATGGTGCAGACTCCAGTCTAAAGGACTAGATTTGGATAATGATGGCTCATACAACAAACATTGAGCACATCTAGGCTCTGGGTATATAAATTAGTATGTAGTCCTAGTCCTCTGGGAAACCACGGTTAGGAGAAGAGATGTGTAAAAAGCTATACAATGGGATAAGTGTGGCAAGGCTCACATGTGCTACAGAATATGACTAGTGATGAACACTCTTTAGGAGGGAGATGTTGAGCTGTCTCCACTGACAAGTGGCTCACACTCCCTAGGGGGCCTTGCTGCTGCCTTGGTTACTGGACACAAATGCATACTGCAGCTAAAGTTCAGAGATGCTCACCATCCTCACCCAGGGGAGTTCCCTATGCAAAGAATTGGCAGGACTGTCACAGGAATTTCAAATGCCAAATGCTGTGCTAGGCATGTAGAAAATAAAAACTATGTTTATAGCTGGTTGTGTATAAGCTCCACTCCTGGGAGGGAGGCTAAGGCAGGAGGATTATGAGTTTGAGGCCAACCAGGGCTGTAGAGTGAGACCCTGATTCAAAGCAGAAACAAAAACACAACTGTTTATAATGATCAGAACTAAGAGGCTATATCAGCTTTATATAAACCAGAAAGGACAAGGCTTGTGTTCTTTGGGCTACAACTACTACTACTACTACTACTACTACTACTACTACTACTTCTCCTTTTTCTTCTTCTTTTATATTATATATTTTTCTTTTTTTTCCAATGAAAATAAGTTTTTCATACAACAAATTCTGATCATGGTTTCCTCTCCCCTTTCATGTCTCAGATCCTCCCCTCTTCTCCACCTGGCCAACTCCATGCCTTTCCCCTCTCTTTCTGTAGAAAACAACAGACAGGCAGGCCATCAGAACCCCTGACCTACCCACAACTCCAGCGGAAGCCCCCTGCTCCACCAGAGGCCATACCCACCACCAGAACCCTTGAACCCCTGCTCTGGCTGAGGATCCCCTGCTGGACTAGAGGACACACTAGCAGCCAGAACTCCAGCCCTAAACTTAGGCCTTGTTAGACCATGGGTTACCCTGACCATTAGAAATCCAGCCCCCAACTTAGGTGAGCCCTCTACTCAATCACAGGCCACTCCTGCCAGAAGACCAGAGAGGAAACAGAAACCAATGGACAAAACACCCATCTAACAAAGACAAACTCAGAAATCAGTACTTTGACCTATAATCGTCCCAAACCCAGATGCCTAAACACCACCATAATAACACAATCAACAACAGCCAGGGCAATATGTCCTCACAGGAAGCCAGATATCCTACTCCAGCAAGCCCTGAACATTCCAACAAAACTGAAGCACAAAAACAAGACATTAAAACCAACTTTATGAAGATGATAGAGGTTCTTAAAGAGTAAATGAATAAACCCCTTAAGAAATCAAGTAAGAGACAAACAAAAAAATGGAGAAAATGAATAAATATCTTAGAGAAAGCCAAGAAAAAACAAACAGTTGAAGGATATGAATAATACTATTTAAGACCTGAAAATGGAACTAGAAGAAATTTAAACACACACACACACACACACACACACACACACACACACACACACACACACTGGAAATGGAAAATTTGGGTAAGTGAAAGGAACTGAAGAGGCAAGCATAACCAACAGAATACAAGAGATGGAAAAGAGAATCACAGGCTTTCAAGATACAATAGAAGAAATAGATACATTGGTCAAATGAAATGTTAAATCTAAAAAATTCCTGACATAAAACATCCAGGAAATGTGGGACACTATTAAAAGAACAAACAGAAGAATAATAGGAATAGAAAAGGCCCAGCTCCAAGATCCAGAAAATATTCTCAACAAAGTCATAGAGGAAAATTTTCCTAACTTAAAGAAAGACATGCCTGTAACTGTACAAGAAGCATATAGAACACCAAATAGAATGGACCAGAAAAGAAAGATACCTAGCCACATAATAATCAAAACACTAAACACACCAAACAAAGACTATTAAAAGCTGTGAGAGGAAAGGGCCAAGTAACATATAAAGGCACACCTATTAAAATTACATCAGCTTCTCAATGGAGACTCTAAAAGCCAGAAGGGCCTAGACAGATATCCTGTAGACTCTAAGAGACCACAGATGCCAGCCCAGTCTACTATACTCAGCAAAACTTTCAATCACCATAGATAGAGAAAACAAGATATTTCATGACAAAATCAAATTGAAACATTATCTATCCACAAATCCAACCCTACAGAGGGTACTAGAAGGAAAACTCCAACTGAAGGAGGTGAACTGCATCCATAAAAATACAGAAAATAAATAATCTCACACCAGCAAAATCAATTGAAGGGACATACACATACAATACAAACAGCAAAATAACAGGAATTAAAAATCATTGGTCATTGATATCTCTCAATATCAATGGACTCAATTTCCCAATGAAAAGACACAGACTAACAGAATGGATGCAAAACCAGGATCCAACCTTCTGCTGCATATAGGAAACACACCTCAAGATCGAAGATAGACATTACCTCAGAGTAAAGGGTTAGAAAAAGATTTTCCAAGCAAATGGACCTAAGAAACAAGCTGGTATAGCCATTCTAATATATAACAAAATATATTTCAAACCAAAATTAATCAAAAGAGATGAGGAAGTATAATTCATACTCATCAAAGGAAAAAGTCACCAATTGACCCTCATACACTGATAGTGGGAGACTTCAATACCAATACCCCACTCTCACCAATGGACAAGTCATCCAAACAAAAACTAAACAGGGAAATAGTGGAGTTAACAGACTTTATGAACCAAGTGGACCTAACTAATACCTGTGGAACATTTCACCCAAATATGAAAGATCACACCTTCTTCTCAGCATCCCACAGAACTTTCTCCAAAATTGACCACATACTGGGTCACAAAGCAAGTCTTAGCAGATACAAGAAAATTAAAATAATCCCCTGCAACTTATCAGACCACCACAGGTTAAAACTGGATATCAACAATAACAGAAACATCAGGAGGACTACAAACTCATGGAAATTGAACAACTCTCTACTGAATGACTGCTGTGTCAAGGAAGAAATAAAGAAAGAAATTAAAGACTTCCTAGAATTCAATGAAAATGAATGCACAGCATACCCTAACTTATAGGACACAATGAAAGTGGTGCTAAGAGGAAAGTTCAAAGCACTAAGTGCCTACATAAAGAAATTGCAGAGATCTCATACTAGAAACTCAACAGCACACCTAAAAGCTATAGAACAAAAAGAAGCAAACACACCCAAGAGGAATAGACAGCAGGAAATAATCAAACTCAAAGCTGATCAGTAAAATAGAAATAAAGAGAACAATACAAAGAATCAATGAAACAAGGAGTTGGTTCTTTGAGAAAATCAACAAGATAATTAAACCCTTATGCGAACTAATTAAAAGATACAGAGAGAATATCCAAATTAACAAAATCAGAAATGAAAAACAGGGCATAACAACAGATATTGAGGAAATCCAAAGAATCATTAAGTAACAATTTAAAAACCTATACTCCACAAAATTGGAAAATCTAAAAGAAGTGGATAATGTTCTCAGTATATACCACTTACCAAAGTTAAATCAAGATCAGATAAACAATTTAAATGGACCTATAACCCCCTAAGGAAATAGAAGCAGTCACTGAAGTCTCCCAACAAAAAAAAATCCCAGGACCAGATTGTTTTAGTGCAGAATTCTACAAGACTTTCAAAGAAGAGCTAATACCAATACTCCTCAAATTATTCCACAAAACAAAAACCGAAGGAACATTGCCAAATTCTTTTATGAGGCTACAATCGCCCTGACACCCAAACCATACAAAGATTCAACAATGAAAGAGAATTACATACCAATTTCTTTCAATAACAAAGATGGAAAAATAATCCAAGAACACATAAAAAGATTATCCACCATAATCAATCAGGATTCATCCCAGAGATGCAGTGATAGTTAAACATACAAAAATCAGCCAATGTAATCAACCATATAAACAAACTGAAGGGGAAGAAAGCCACATGTTCACCTCATTGGATGCTGAAAAAGCCTTTGACAAAATCCAACAGCCATTCATGATAAAAGTCTTGGAGACATTAGGGATAAAAGGGACATACCTAAACATAATAAAGGCAATTTACTACAAGCCTATAGCCAACATCAAATTAAATGGTAAGAAACTGAAAGTGATTCGACTAAAATCAGAAATAAGATAAGTCTGTCCACTCTTTTCATATCTATTCAATATAGTACTCAAAGTTCTAGAGCAATAAGACAACTGAAGGAGACCAATGGGATACAAATTGGAAAGAAAGATCTGGGTGGTGGTGGCACATATCTTTAATCCCAGCACTCAGGAGGCAGAGGCAAGTAGATCTCTGTGAGTTCAAGGCCAGCCTGGTCTACACAGAGAGTTCCAGGACAGCCAGAGCTACACAGATAAACCCTGTCTCAAAAAAATCAAGAACCAAAACAAACAAACAAAAACAACAATAAAAATGAATGAGAAAAGAAGAAGTCAAAGTATCACTATGTGCAGATGCTATGATAGTATACATAAGCATCCCAAATATTCTAGCAGAGAACTACTACTTCCTTCAGGAAGTTACTGGATATAAGATTAACTAAAAAAAAATCAGTAACCCTCCTGTATACAAGTGACAAACAGGCTGAGAAAGAAATAAGAGAAACAACACACTTCACAATAATAACAAATAATATAAAAATATATTAGGATAACTCTAACCAAGCAAATGAAAGACTTGTATGACAAAAACTTCAAGTCTTTGAAGAAAGAAATTGAAGAAGATATCAGAAGATAGACAGATCTCCCATGTTCATGAATCAGTAGGACCAACATAGTAAAAATGGCCATCTTACCAAAAGCAATCTATACATTCAGTGTAATCACCATTAAAATTTCAACACAATTCTTTTTTTTTTTTTTTTTTTTTTTGTAGTTCTCCAACTTTATTTGACACTCAGCAGCTTAGTTCTCATCCACATTGACTGTCTGTAGATTTTTGAATGTGGTAACAGGTACGTAAGTTACCAATGTGTAGAGCTTGTTTGGTGAGTCCTCATCCTCATTACGTTTTCTGGACAAACGTACACGGATACGGTATGGAACATTCCTTATTCCTTTGGCCCAGACGGCTTTATTGAGCCTGGTGTCAATGCGCACATCTGGAGTCCCCATCTCCTTCATGGCAAATTTCCGGATTTCTTTGAGTGCCCTAGGGGCACGCTTCTTGAAGCCCACTCCATGGATGCGCTTGTGAATGTTGATGGTGTATTCTCGGGTCACCACCTCGTTGATGGCAGAACGGCCCTTCTTCTTCTCGCCACCCTTCTTTGCGGGAGCCATTCTGCCGGGCCCAAGTTGGAAAGGACGGGCGCGAGGGATGGTGGGAAGGAATGCCGCGTCGCAAGTATAACTTCCGGGTCGCCGGGCGGCGGGGAAAGAGGAAGTGTGGCGAGGGGCTCAACACAATTCTTTACAGATCTTGAAAGGATAATTCTCAGCTTCATATGGAAAACCAAAAAACTCAGAATAGCTAAAACAACTCTGTACAATAAAAGAACTTCCAAAGGTATCACCACCTTGTTTTCAATCTGTACTACAGAGTTATAGTAATAAAAACTGTATGGTATTGGCATAAAAAGAGACAGGTTGATCGATGGAATTGAATTGAAGACCCAGATGCAAATCCACACACCTATGGGCACCTGATTTTTGATAAAGAAGCCAGAAATACACAATGAAAAATGAAAGTATCTTCAACAAATGGTGCTGATCTAACTGGATGTCGGCATGCAGAAGAATCAAATAGATCCATATCTATCATTCTGTACAAAACTCAACTTCAAGTGAATCAAAGACCTCAACATAAAACCAGATACACTGAATTTGATAGAAGAGAAAGTGGGGAATAGCTTTGAATGTATTGGCACAGGAGACAACCTCCTGAATAGAATATCAATAGTGCGGCAGAGGCAGGCGGAAGCGGAGCGGCACGCCGCTGAGGCAGGCAGCGGCTGAAGCGCAGTTGTAATAAAGACCAGAAACTGATCTATTACCCGACGAAGAGTTAGTGAAAACAAGATCTTAATCAAGAGCTTGGAACAGGGACGCCTTTAATCCCAACACCCAGAGAAGGAGCCATCTCTGTGAGACGGAACCAGAACGGATCTGAACACTCTGTCTGAGGCCAACCCAGGGCCCAGCTGCTGATCCTGCGAAACCCAACAACTTGGAGGTGCTGGTGAGACTACCCTGCTCAGCTGAAATCCATCCCGCTCAGCTGAAATCCATCCGGGAAAGGATTCAGAATCCTACAGTCTGAAGTCTGAGGAAACAAGATCAGCTGAGGAGTCAATGAAAGAGCAAAACATAACCCGAGAACACAGAAGAAGGCATCACCCAACTACCGAACCAGACCACCAGAATCTTAAGTATACACTTCACCGACTGAGAACAGGGGTGGTCATCTTGCTCTGGGAACCAGATATTTAGATTCTCATTTCCTGGGGCTTGAAGTTTCTCATTTCTGAGGCTTAGAGGTGTAAGCCTGAAGGGTTAGGGTCTTACACCATCTGCACTGAGCAGAGAAAAAGATGAGTAGACGCCAGCGGAAAAATACAGGCAACAACCTAAAGACCTATATGACAACACCAGAACCTACCGACCCTACAATTGCAAGTCCTGAACATACCAAGGCAGAAGAAACAGAAGAAATCAATCCTAAAAATGACCTTTAAAAGATGATAGAGGCCCTTAAAGAGGAAATAAAAAATACCCTTAAAGAGGAAATAAAAAATTCCCTTAAAGAGGAAATGAAAATCTCCATTAAAGAGGAAATAAAAAACTCCCTTAAAGAGGAAATGAAAAACTCCATTAAAGAGGAAATAAAAAATTCCCTTAAAGAAGAAATGAAAAACTCCATTAAAGAGGAAATAAAAAATTCCCTTAAAGAAGAAATGAAAAACTCCATTAAAGAAGAAATGAAAAACCTCCTTAAAGAGGAAATAAAAAACTCCCTTAAAGAAATGGAAGAAAAAACAAACAAGAAATTGGAAGAAATCAAAGAAAGCCAAGAAAAAATAATTAAACAGATGAAAGAAACATTTCAAGATCTGAAAAGAGAAATTGAGACAACAAAGAAAACACAAGCTGAGGGAATGCAGGAAATAGAAATCCTGACTAAACGAACAGGAACTACAGAAACAAGCATAACCAACCGAAAACAAGAGATGGAACAGAGAATCTCTGACACTGAAGACACAATAGTGAAAATAGATTCGTCAGTCAAAGAAAACACTAAAGACAAAAAAGTCGTAACACAAAACGTCCAAGAAATCTGGGACACCATGAAAAGACCAAACCTAAGAATAATAGGGATAGAAGAAGGAGAAGAATACCAACTCAAAGGCACAGAAAATATATTCAACAAAATCATAGAAGAAAACTTTCCTAACCTAAAGAAAGAAATACCTATGAAGATACAAGAAGCTTACAGAACACCAAATAGGCTGGATCCAAAAAGAAAGTCCTCTCACCACATAATAATCAAAACATTAAACATACAGATCAAAGAAAAAATATTAAGAGCTGCAAAGGAGAAAGACCAAGTAACATATAAAGGCAAACCCATCAGAATAACACCAGATTTCTCAATAGAGACTATGAAAGCTAGAAGGTCCTGGACAAATGTTATGCAGACACTAAGAGACCACGGATGCCAACCCAGACTATTATACCCAGCAAAACTCTCAATCACCATAGGCGGAGTAAACAAAATATTCCATGATAAAACCAGATTTAATCAATACCTATCCACAAACCCAGCCCTACAGAAAGCACTAGAAGGAAAATTCCAACCCAAAGAAACTAAACACACCCATGAAAACTCAGGAAATAGATAAACCCACACCAACAAACACCAAAGAAGGACAACATAACACGACCACAAAAAATAACAGGAAATAACAATCACTGGTCATTAATATCCATCAATATCAATGGTGTCAACTCACCTATAAAAAGACTCAGACTAACAGAATGGATAAGAAAACAGGATCCATCCATCTGCTGCATACAAGAAACACACCTTAACCTCAAAGACAGACACTACCTCAGAGTAAAGGGCTGGGAAAAGGCTTTCCAAGCAAATGGACCTAAGAAACAAGCTGGTGTAGCAATCCTAATATCTAATAAAATAGACTTCAAACTAAAATCAATCGAAAGAGATCAGGATGGATATTACATATTTATCACAGGAAAAATCCACCAAGATGAAGTCTCAATTCTGAACATTTATGCCCCAAATACAAAGGCACCCACATTCATAAAAGAAACACTACTAAAGCTTAAAATGCACATCAATCCCCACACATTAGTAGTGGGAGATTTCAACACACCACTCTCACCAAAAGACAGATCTACAAGACTGAAACTTAACAAAGAAATAAAAGACCTAACAGATGTTATGTCTCAAATGGACTTAATAGATATCTACAGAACATTCCACCCTAACACAAAAGAATATACCTTCTTCTCAGCACCCCATGGAACCTTCTCAAAAATTGACCACATGCTTGGTCACAAAACAAATCTCAACAGATACAAAAAAATTGGAATAACCTCCTGTATCTTATCGGACCACCATGCTCTAAAGTTAGACTTCAACAACAACAAAAACTACAGAAAACCTACAAACTCATGGAAACTGAATAATACCCACCTGAAACATCAATGGGTCAAGGAAGAAATAAAGAAAGAAATTAAAGATTTCCTAGAATTCAATGAAAATGAAAGAACAACATACCCAAACCTATGGGACGCTTTAAAAGCAGTGCTAAGAGGAAAATTCATAGCTCTAAATGCACACATAAAGAAGATGGAGCAATCCCATATCAATGAATTAACAGCACAACTGAAAGCTCTAAAACAAAAAGAAACAAACTCACCCAGGAGAAACAGACGCCAGGAAAAAATCAAACTGAGGGCTGAAATCAACGAAATAGAAAACAAGAGAACAATACAAAAAAATCAATGAAACAAAGAGTTGGTTCTTTGAAAAAATCAACAAGATAGACAAACCTCTAGCCAAATTAACCAAAATGCAAAGAGAGAACATCCAAATTAACAAAATCAGAAATGAAAAGGGAGACATAACAACAGACATTGAGGAAATCCAGAGAATCATCAGATCATACTTCAAAAACTTGTACTCCACAAAAATGGAAAATCTGGAAGAAATGGACAATTTTCTGGATAAATACCACATACCAAAATTAAATCAAGACCAGATAAACCACCTAAATAGACCAATAACCCCTAAAGAAATAGAAACAGTCATCAAAAGTCTCCCAAACAAAAAAAGCCCAGGACCAGACGGTTTCAGTGCAGAATTCTACCCGACTTTCAAAGAAGAACTAATACCTATACTCTTCAAATTATTCCACACAATAGAAACAGAAGGAACACTAACAAACGCTTTTTATGAGGCTACAATTACCCTGTTACCCAAACCACAAAAAGATGCAACAAAGAAAGAGAATTACAGACCAATCTCCCTCATGAATATTGATGCAAAAATACTCAACAAAATATTGGCAAACCGAATCCAAGAATACATCAAAAAAATTATCCATCACGACCAAGTAGGATTCATCCCAGGGATGCAAGGATGGTTCAACATACGAAAATCTGTCAATGTAATACACCATATAAACAAACTGAAAGAAAAAAACCACATGATCATCTCATTAGATGCTGAAAAAGCCTTTGACAAAATCCAACACCCCTTCATGATAAAAGTCTTAGAGAGATCAGGAATACAAGGAACAATCCTAAACATAATAAAGGCAATTTACAGCAAGCCAACAGCCAACATCAAATTAAACGGAGAGAAACTCAAAGCGATACCACTAAATACAGGAACAGGCTGTCCACTCTTCCCATATTTATTCAATATAGTACTAGAAGTTCTAGCTAGAGCAATTAGAGCAATAAGACAACAAAAGGAGATCAAAGGGATACAAATTGGAAAGGAAGAAGTCAAACTTTCACTATTTGCAGATGATATGATAGTATACATAAGTGACCCCAAAAATTCAACCAGGGAACTCCTACAGCTGATAAACTCCTTCAGTAAAGTATCAGGATACAAGATCAACTCAAAAAAATCAGTAGCCCTCCTATACACAAATGATAAAAGGGCTGAGAAAGAAGTCAGAGAAACATCACCATTTACAATAGCCACAAATAATATAAAATACCTTGGGATAACACTAACTAAACAAGTGAAGGACCTTTTTGATAAGAACTTTAAATCTCTAAAGAAAGAAATTGAAGAGGATATCAGGAAATGGAAGGACATCCCATGCTCATGGATAGGTAGGATTAACATAGTAAAAATGGCAATCCTACCAAAAGCAATCTACAGATTCAATGCAATCCCCATCAAAATCCCGACACAATTCTTCACAGACTTGGAAAGAAAAATACTCAACTTCATATGGAAAAACAAAAGACCCAGGATAGCTAAAAAAATCCTATATGATAAGGCAACCTCTGGAGGCATCACCATCCCTGACCTACTATAGAGCTATAGTAATAAAAACAGCTTGGTACTAGTATAAAAACCGACCTACGGACTAATGGAATCGAATTGAAGACCCTGACATTAATCCATGCACATACGAACACCTGATTTTTGACAAAGAAGCCAAAACTATACAATGGAAAAAAGAAAACCTCTTCAACAAATGGTGCTGGCATAACTGGATGTCAATATGTAAAAGATTACAAATAGATCCATATCTGTCACCA
>CABHPP010144999.1:22649-41688 GCA_902168425.1 Peromyscus attwateri
AAAAAAAAAAAAGAGTCAGGCATGGTGGTTCACACCTTTAATCTTTAATTCTAGCACTTGGGAACAGAGGAAGGCAGAGATCTCTGTGAGTTCAAGGCCACCCTGGTCTACATGGAGTTCCAAGACAGCCAAGGCTACATAATTGAGACCCTGTCTCAAAACAAACAAAACTTTAAAAATACTTCTTGCCGGGCAGTGGTGGTGCACACCTTTAATCTCAGTACTTGGGAGACATAGGCAGGTGGATCTCTGTGAGTTCCAGGACAGCCAGGGCTACACAAAGAAACCCTGCCTCAACAAAACAAAACAAAAATAATAAATTAACTAACTAAATAATACTTCTTGTGGCTGGGGCTGTAGCTCAGTTAGTGGACTTCTTTCCTTCCCAGCTTGCAGGAAGCCCTGGGTTCGATCCCCAGCACTGTAGACACCAAGCACAAAGGCGGAAGATAAGGATTCCAGTGTCCTTCTCAGCTACACAGTGAGTTCAAGATTTAGAAAGCCTGAGACACGGAAGGCCTGCCTGAAATATTTATGTTATGTGTTGCTTATTTTTGGCAAGGCTGGTGATTGATTCATGCTGTTAATCCCAGCACTTGAGAGGCAGAGGCAGGCAGATCTCTGTGAGTTCCAGGCCAGCCTGGTCTACAAAGTGAATACAAGGCCAGCCTGGGCTACACAGTGAGACACTGGCTCTCATTTTTCTTTCTTTTTTTTTTCTTTCTTCTTTTTTCTTTATTGTTTTGTTCTGTTTTTTTTTTTGTTTGTTTGTTTTTTGTCTTTTGGTTTTTTTTTTTTTGTTTTTTTCAAGACAGGGTTTCTCTGTGTAGTTTTGGTGCCTGTCCTGGATCTCGCGCTGTAGCCCAAGCTGGCCTCAAACTCACAGAGATCCACCTGGCTCTGCCTCCCAAGTGCTGGGATTAAGGGCGTGCGCCACCACCGCCTGGCTTGTTCTGTTTTTTTGAGACAGGGTTTCTCTGTGTAGCTTTGGAGCCTGTCCTGGAACTCACTTTGTAGACCAGGCTGGCCTCCAACTCAGAAATCTGCCTCCTGAGTGCTGGGGTTAAAGTCATGTGCCACCACTGCCAGGCTGAGACACTGTCTCTTAAAAGAAACCCCAACAAGTTCTTTTTGAGGTTCTTGGAATTAAACCCAGAGCCTCATGCGTGGCAAGCAAAGGTGGCATGTGGTTCACGAATGCGATCTTGGGTCTGCTCTCCAGGACTCCAAAAAGAAACAACGAAAACCATGGGTCAAGCGCCAGCCAGTCTACTTGCTTTTAGTTGATTTTTAAAACCCACCATGTTTGGGGACTGGAGAGATGGCTCAGCAGCTACGTGTGTATACTGTTCTTGGAACAGAGGACCTGATTTCTGTTTCCAGCACCCATTCTGTGACTCTAGCTCCACGGGACCTGACACCCTCTTCTAGCCAATGAGGGTATCTGCACTTGTGTGTGAGTGCATGTATACACACACACATACACACACACACACACACACACACACACACACACACAGACTCATGCACATATGTATAATTTAAAAATAAATCAGTCTTGAAACTACCAAGTTCAGAAGCATAAAGAGCGCTTGTCTCAGGGGACCTTGAGAACAGATAATGAATCATGAGCATGCATACTTACACTGATGGATTACTTCCTGTCCACCAACCGCCTTTCCCACCATGATCCAGGAAGAATCCGTGACTCTCTCTGTCTTCACACCTTAATAAACTCTGCTGTTTTGCAAAATATGCTTTTGTGAATCCAACATACTGTAATGATGGTAAAATACCCATCAGGTATTTGAATGGTGAGTGCCTAGCGGCTGTTTCTCAGGACTGGGGGCAGGGCCTGGACCAGGGACCTTGGGGAAGGCAGAACTGGAACTCAAAGCGAAACCCACAACTCTGGACCTGAGAAAGTGGGCAAGAGTGCAGAGGGTTTTTTTGTTTTTTCCTTCCCTGTTTTGGTGGTGCCTAGATGGAATCCAGAGCACAGTACCCTCACCCTGTCCAGAGGACTCCTTGCACCCGTCACCCCCTAACTGGAACAGGATGAAGCCACACCCCTGCTCACCATGCCAGATGCATCATCTCTCAGAAAGGGGTTGCACCCCTGCAGACTGCCAGTACCAGTTTCATTCTGGGAAAGGGGTCAGATTTCATTTCCCTACCACCCCAAACCTTCCTGTCATTTCTGAGGTTCAGGGAGGCAGCTGTGACTCTTGTCCCCTTAGCAGAGATTAAATAAAAATAATAATAATTTTTGTGGTGAAGAGATGGCTACGTGAGTGAGGCACGGGCTAGGCAAGCCTGTCGACCTGGGTCCACCCCTGGAACCCACATTAGGTGGACGGCAAGAATGACCTCTGCAAAGTTGTCCTCTGACCTCCACATGACACCACCGTACTAGTCAGTCATGCCTCCAGGGTACTAGTCATGCCTCCAGGGTACTAGTCATGCTTCCAGGGTACTAGTGCCTTCCTTGCCCACACCCTACACACATGCCGTCATCATAACTCGACATTGCTGTTTGTGTGTAAGGATACCTCTTCAGCCGGGGCAACACTCCTTTTATCTCAGCATCCTGAAGGCTGGGGAAGCAGTTTAAGTTCAAGGTCAGTCTGGGCTGCATAGGAAAAGCCTACCTTAAAGCAACAGCCGGGTGGTGGTGGCGCACATCTTTAATCCCAGCACTCAGGAGGCAGAGGCAGGTAGTTCTCTGAGTTTGAGGCCAGCCTGGCCTACAAAGTGAGTTCTGGGACAACTAGGGCTACAGAGAGAAACGTGTCTCGGAAAAAGCACAAAAATGAACAACAACAAAGGAACGACTCAACAATTCCATCTGAGTAGACACCCAAAAGAATTGAAAGTAGGGACCTGGCGAGGTGGCTCAGTGGTTAAGAGCATTTGCTGCTCTTGCAGAGTGTAAGGGTCCGAGAATCGCTGTAGGAAGACCCCAGATTCAAATAGTATGCAAAGACAAAGACTATTTATTCCAGCATGAGGGGTCACCACTTATCCAAAACGGCGACCTCAGGCAAAGGCCACAGGCCCTTTTAAGCATAGCTAGGGAAACAGGAACAGCTATATCAAACATGCAGCAATTACATTAATACATTTGATTTTTGTTTTTCCATATTTAGGCATCCTTGGGCGAGTCCAGGCCTGTTTCAGGGGTTACAGAAACTGTCCTTTTTTGGTCGTTGCTCTGAGATACTGTGGAGTTGACTCAGGTCTTGTATACACTCACTCTCAACACCCGTGTTGGGGAGTTGTTGATTAACAGTCCTTGTTTAAGAAACTGAAACTTAGACCCAGCTTGTAAAATGGAGGAAGTTCAGACCTCTCACAGAGGACCTGGGTTCAGATCCGAGCACCCACATGGTGTTTCACAGCCGTCTGTAACTACTGTTCTAGGAGATCTGATGCCCTCTTCTGGACCAGGCACATATACAGTACAATACATAGATACAGTACAATACTAACATTCAGGCAAAACTATCATGCACATAAAGAATAGAATAAATACATCTAAAACAAAAGAATTGAAAGAGACATTTGCACACCATGTTCACAGTAGCCAAAAGGAGAAGCAGTCACACGATGGTGGGTGAGCCAATAACAAAATGTAGACTTTACAGATAGTGAGGGAAAAAATCAAATATGTTGAAAGGGAGACACAGGCTGTAGCATGGATGAGTCTTGGGGCCCACAGATAACTATCACGGTTTTCACTCACATGCGGAAGCTATACTGGTCAAAACCACAGAAACAGAAGGCAGGGTGAAGATAAGCAGAGGCTGAGGCGAGAATGGGGTGGAGCGCTGCTCAGTGGGGAAGAATTTCAGTTGCGCAAGACCAGAAAGTTCTAGCGATGTGTTACAGAACCACTGCGAATACTTTTTACACTTCCCTGTTGTGGGGAACAGCTTAGCTGGGATGCTTTGAAGCCCTGGGTTTAATCTTCAGCAGTGAAAAAAAAAATTTTTTTTTGTTGTGTGTATTTTACCATACTTCTTTTTTTTATTTTATTTTATTTTTTGCAACCTAAAAGCTTTTAATAAAACTATATAAAAGTCTGGGAAAAGCCTGGTGTGGTGGTGATATCTTTAGTCTCAGCACTCAGGAGACAGAAATGGAAGCCAACCCTGTCTACACAGCCAGTTCCAGGTCAGCCAGCTAGGGTTACTTAGTGAAACAATCAAGAGAGAGAGAGAGAGAGAGAGAGAGAGAGAGAAATGACCTGTGGGGCTCAGTGGTTAGGCACTTGCTGCTCTTGCTGAGGACTCAGGTTCAGTTCCCAGCTTTCACAAAGGGTGGTTCACAACTGACCAGAACTCCAGCTCCAGGGGATCTGATGCCCTCTTTTGGCCCCTGTAGGTACCTAACACGTGTGCAAACACACACTTTTTTCTCCACCTTTGTTTTTATTTTTTGTGTATGGGTCTTTCCCCGTGTGGTGTTTGTGCCTCACGGGCATGCGGTGCCTTTGGAGGCCAGAAGAGGGTGTTGGATCCTGGGAGAGGAGTTACATATAGTTGTTTGTTTGCTTTTTGAGGCGGGGTTTCTCTGTATAGCTCTGGCTATCCTGGAACTCGCTCTGTAGAACAAGCTGTTCTTGAACTCAGAAAGATCCACCTGCCTCTGCCTCCTGAGTGCTGGGATTAAAAGCGTGCACCATAATGTCCAGTGTTCTTTTTTTTTTTTAATGGGCGGAGATGGGGGTGGGCATTGGAGAGATGACCCTTCAGTTAAATACTTTTGTTTTTTGCAGAGGCCCCAGGTTTGGTTCCTAGCGTATGGTGACTCACAATTACATTTACCCTTATGTTAACTGGATATTTAACTGTGTGTTATATTGACTAATGTTAATCTTGATGTAAAGATTTCTTCATGTAACTTTGTCACTTAATATTCCCCACAAAGTTGTACGGTTATTACCTCCTGACTTATGTTCTGGATCTTTGCCAACTGTTAAGTTTTCTCATGGCCCCTTGGAGGGACCGTCTTCTGAGGCACTGTGACCGATGCTCCCCTCCCTCCTGTCAGCCTTGAAACAGTTACTGAGTGACCAGCACCACTAAACACCTGAAAGCAGTTCGGGTGACCGCCCAAGGGGGACCAACGGGCCACCGGACTGTCCCACTCACCACGCTTCTTGCTACTCTGGACATTGTTTGGGGACTAGAACTGAAACTACTGAGGCCTTTAGGCAACACAACCTCTGTGTCTCAACAGCTCTCCAAAGAACCTCACAGGACTCTCAGATCAGCGTCAGCCCCTGGGCAGCTACAGTATGGGATCTGCGTCCTTCTCCACAAACAACTCTGCTTCCACACCAACAAACCCCAACTGGTCTGAGATGGAGCCTATGGACAGGGACCACAAAAATTTCAACCACAAGCCTTCTCCTATGACTGGGCTTCTGGTTTCTCCCTGGATCACTCTTTCCTCTTTTTTTTTTTTTTTTTCCCCCGAGACAGGGTTTCTCTGTGTAGCTTTGGAGCCTGTCCTGGAACTCGCTTTGTAAACCAGGCTAGCCTCGAACTCACAGAGATTCACCTGCCTCCGCCTCCTGAGTGCTCGGATTAAAGGCATGCGCCACCACCGCCCAGCATCTTTCCTCATTATTATCCTCATATTTACCTTTATAAATGTTTTACTCATTGAGCTTCATCCTACACCCAAACAAAATGTTCCATGTGAACTCTCCCAACAGCTCTCAGAGTGAGACCACATTGTTATGACCACTCTGTTGTGACCACCTCATTATGACTACCTTGGGGTTTTTTTGTTGTTTTGTTTTTTTGTTTTTTAAGACAGGGTTTCTCTGTGTAATAGCCCTGGCTGTCCTGGAACTTGCTTTGTAGATCAAGTTGGCCTCAAACTCACAGACAGAGATCTACCTGCCTCTGCCTCTCGAGTGCTGGGATTAAAGGCGTGCGCCACCACACCCTGCTCTATGACCACCTTGTTATGATCACCTTGTTGTGACTACATTGTTATGACCACCTTGTTGTGATCACCTTGTTGTGACCACCTTGTTGTGACCACCTTGTTGTGACCACCTTGTTGTGACCACCTTGTTGTGACCACATTGTTATGACCACCTTGTTGTGATCACCTTGTTGTGACCACATTGTTGTGATCACCTTGTTGTGACCACCTTGTTGTGATCATCTTGTTATGACCACCTTGTTAAGACCACCTTGCAACCATGTCTTTGTTTCAGGAGGTTGTTATGACCAACTTGCTATGCTTGTGCTCTGCTTCTGCAGCCCCTGCCTATTTGCCTGCCGAGTCTCCCATTTGGAACCCCGTGCTCCTGAGCTATAGAAATCCTTATCTTATCCATGTCCAATGCTGATTTCTTGAACCCCACCTTTAGAGAGAGACAGCCCATGTACACAAATTTAAAAAATTTTAATTTGGCCATGGTGATTTGGATTGGTGGTCTTTCTTCTCCCATCTGTGCTATTAACAAGGGCCTCACGGGCCATGCCAGAAGGGGTCCTATCTCTAACCAAGAAGCAATCTCCAATTGACATCTGGATGCAAAGGAAAACTTAGTTTCCTCCAATGGAGTCTCACTGGGTATATTAATCATGGCCAGCAGTAGATGGTCGATACAAAATGAACCCAGTAGTATTTTTAAAAATAAGATAGCCTGGGTTGGATTCCTAGAATCCACATGGTAGATGAGACTGACTCTTGCAAGTTGTCCCCTAACTTCCAGACATGTGCTGTGGCATGTGCCCCACCCTGCAATAAATCATGTATAAAGAAATATCTTCCTTGGGCTGTCAAGACAGCTTAGTGGGTAAAGTTTGACAACCTGAGTTTGATCCTTGGGTCCTACCCAGTAAAAGGAGAGAGCAGAGTCCCGCATGTTGTCCTCCACATGGAAGTTATGCCACCCATGTGCACACATGCACAACATAAATAAATGTCAAAACAGTTTTGTGTATAAGGGTATTTTCCCTGCATGTAATTTGTGTATCACTTGCATGCCTGGTGCCCAAGGAGTCCAGAAATCCCATGGGATTGGAGTTACAGAGGGTTGTAAGCCACACTGCAGATGCTTTGAATCAAATCCAGGATCTCTGATAGAGTAGCCAATGCTCTTAGCCATTCTCCAGTTCTTGGGGGAAAAAAAAAAACTTTTTAAAGAAATATCTTCCTTGCCAGGTATGTACCTATGGTCCAAGCAAAGATTCCTAGAACCCATTTTTTTAATTCGACTTATTTTATCAGCATAGTATTGTGGCAAACACCTTTAGTCCCAGCACTCAGGAGGTAGAGGTATGTGGATCTCTTCACCAGTTCAAAGTCAAGCTGGTCTAGCAAGTTCCAGGACAGCCAGGGCTATGTAGAGAGACTCCATCTCAAAAAACAAAACAAAACAACCAACCAAAGCAACAACAAAAATTGTTTATTTTTAGTGTGTGTGTATTTGGATATGTGCATGTAAGGGCAGGTGCCCACAGAAGCCAAAAGGGTTGTTTTTTTTTCATCTGTAATTGCAAGCTGCTTGATTTAGATGCTGGGAACCAAACTTAGGTCCCCTACAAAAACAATACAGGCTCTTAACATTGAGTCATGGCCCCAGTCCCAAGCCTAAAAGCTTGAGGTCAGCCTGAGCAACACAGTGAGATAACGTCTGAAAACAAAAAACAAAAAAAAACAACAAACCCCACATAACAAGACAGAAAGTCTCCTAAGATAAAATATGAAGTTCCTATTTCTTGTTCTCACTTGGTGGCGGGGGGTGGAGTGGGGTGGAAGGGGGTGGGGGTGATTTTGAAGAAAAAAAAAAGGAAATGGAAATGCTCTCTGAGCTCCCTCTTGAAAAGGCAAACTTGGGGAGATCTAGGTGTCCTGTTTCCCATCACAGGACATTTGCTTATGCATTATCTTTGCTGGAGGTCACAGCAGCCCTGACTGGTCACCTTTTTCTTTTTTTTTAAAGATGTATTTATTTATTATGTATACAGCATATATGACTGCAGGCCCGAAGAGGGCACCAGATCTCATTACAGATGGTTGTGAGCCACCATGTGGTTGCTGGGAATTGAACTCAAGACCTCTGGAAGAGCAGTCAGTGCTCTTAACCTCTGAGCCATCTCTCCAGCCCCTTTTTTATTCTTTACGTTTCATTTTAAGCATCACACTCTGACCTCCCTGGCCCCCCAAACAGAGCACACACCCCTTTTCAGCCCTTTCCCAGGGTTTCCTCAGTCAGCCTGTACATCTGTGGCTTCTCTTCCCACTGCCAGCTCCTGAGGCCCGGACTCTTTCCTTTACTCTTAGTCCTGCAGAGTCAGGTGTTTTCTGAACAGCAGAGAGAAGATTTTGGAATGTGAGGTCTCCCTCACTCTGCCATCCCACACTCTTTCTCCCCTTGAGGCTTGAAGGCAGAGTGATGATGCTTGGGACATCTAGAGCCTGAGCACCTGTCCTGTCTCCCACCCAACCCCTTCCCAGGGGACAAACCGGGCTCCATGTAATGCTTAGGTTCAGGAATGACCACTGTTCCCTCTCAGCCTCAGTTTCCCCGGCAGTAAACAGAAAGGACTGAAGCTGGAAATCAAAGGTCTCTTTCCCTCTGTCCTTTAGGAATTCCCAGGGTAAGCAGAGGTGCAGCAAAACCACCAAAGCAGGCCACTCCTTAGGTGGGAAGGTTTATGTGGGGAAGTGTGGAGCTGCCAGGGCCACCTCTCAGGGGCAGAGAGAATAGCGGAAAAAGGTGGGGAAAACCTTGCCAGTGAGAAAGGAAACGGGCTGAGATGAGAGGGAGCCTGTAAACAGGAACAGCCTGAAGGTTAGAGTAGCAATGGGGGAGACTTGCAGGCCACAAGAACCAGGAGGCTAGCGTGGGAACTTTGATGTATTACAGGTAAATACTAATAGATATGTTCCCCATTTGCCCAAGTTAGGGGAAGTGGGGGGAAGTCGTGGTTCTGACAGACAGACTTCCAAGAATGGCTGAGTGTAAGATTTGTCTATCCACAGTAATTCATCTGTTTACCCTGCCAGAGTCCATCCTGAGCATATCAGACAGTCACGTAGGACATTATCAGTGGTACTGCCATTTTGAGGGTTTGGGGAGGGCACTTTAGACCTAACACCCAGTACCAGGTTCCATTCCATGGGTAGCACATCAGCTCAGATGTCTTCTGTTCCCCACAGCTGGGTCTGTCCCAATGAGCTTAGGCCTGAGTTTCACACACATTTGACTCTTCCCTTGGTGGCTCATTTTGCTCCTTAGAAATCCTGCCTGGACAGGATAGGATTAGTCCAGAGTCCCATAACCTGGGAGAGGCCACACAGGATTCACAGGTTCTGGATGCGCCTTGGAGTACAAAAGCCCCTGGTCAAGTTCCCTTTTCCAGGCTGGGGATACCTGCCACAACTCTTTCTCTATTTCCTGATTACTCTTACTTCCCCCAACAGCTTGAGTTTTGTCAAAACCAAACTTAGTTTGTATGTCCTCTAGCACATCCTGGGTCACTGGGTTCATGACTGAGACTGTGGATGGCACAGATGAAAAGCCTCCTGTTATCTGCAAAGGAAATTCCAATTCCCTGAATTCCAAAAGGCAGTCCAGTGAGCTCAGCCTGGACTATATAATTTATGGCAGTTAGATAAAAGCCAGCATTCATCAGAAAATTGTAAAACTGGTTCCCATCTACCAAAAGGAGTCATTTCCCTTACCTATGGCAGAAGGGACATATGGCTACCTGTGGAGCCTATTAGCATATCAAAGCCTATGCTGGCTTCCAGACTCCCTCAGTATCAGTAGCAAAAGTACCTGTTACACATTTCAAAGTCCATGCTAGCATCCTAGCCCTTCTCACCTCCTTCCATTTGGAGGCCCCAGCGAGATCAAGGCCAGAACCCAAATTTAGACATTCAGAAGCTGGACCCTTCTCTCTGGGCCCTCCAGGACTAAAGAGCTATGTGTACACTTTGGAGACATTCTAAGACCCTGAGGCATGCCTTTGGTTTAGTGGAAGGGGAACAGTAAGCATCTTTTTTCCTCTTTTTATGGAGGCCTCCTCTGGTAAGTCATAGAAACTTTTAAACTCTTGCTGTGACATCTGATTCTGTGGGATCCCATTCTGGGAATGTGGTGATGGGGGTCCAACATTCCCCTATCCAGGGTAACAAGATGTCTTGAGGCCAATCAGGTTATTTCTGATATTTGGGAATTCAGCCAGAGCCACCGGTACTTTTTCTGACCCACCCTTTGACCATGGGGATGCCCTGGTGAGACTAGGGGCTGGGAAATCAGAGAAGCCCTGCACCTGAGCATGCATTGGCAGAGTTTCAATGCCTAGGCTGTACAACAAGGCCACAAAACCATGAGGACTGGGCGGGGGTGGTTTGTGATGGGGGGGGCAAGGGATAGACCCAGCACAGAACATTAGGCATTGCCTGGAGCTGAAATCCGAGAGGCCCAGCCTAACTGAACTGAGGACACTCAACACTTAGGAAGGCTCTGGTGGGCTCTGAGTACCTGGGCTGTGCAAGGAGGCAGCTGAGAAAAAGCCTCCTATTTGTTAAACAAACTTCTTTGATCAAACTGGTGGACCTGTGAATGCCCTCGATTGTTGTCACTGTCCTTGTTGTTTTATTGTTTTCCTTTTCAATGTCTCAGTCTCTTGTATGTGCTATGTGCCATGTTCTGTCTTTCGGGTTCTGTCGTTATTCCTTTTAAGGGTTCCTGCACCCCAATTAGTCTTCTTCAGTTACGGGTGGACTTGGGAGCCTGACCAAGCTCTAGCTGCCACTACTCCCACTCTGCCAGGCTGGGGCAATGTGGACACCCCCCTCCTCAGCATGCCACACTGGGAGGCTTTGTACACTCCCCTACCCAGGCCCAAATCTGCCCCCGATGCTTGCATGGGTACTTCCATATCAAAGGCTCAAAATTTCTTTCTAGTCACAGAATTCAGTTTAGCAGGGATTCATGTGTCTTTTGGGTATGGGTAATGTTGAAACATTTTTTGTGGTGTTCTGCTGTGTTGAAAGGCTGGCTCTGGAATTAGAAAGTTTCTGTCCTATGTCAGGAGATCCACCTGACTTTGTGGGGGAAAAAAGAGCAAGGCAGAGTGTGTTGATATTTTGTGTATGCTCTAACAAATAAAGCTTGCCTGAAGATCAGAAGGCAAAGCCAGACACTAGTTAGCCATAGAGGTCAGGCAATGGTGGCACACACCTTTAATCCCAGCACTAGGGAGGTTGAGACAAGAAGTGATATGGCTGCTCGGAGAAAGGAATATAAGGCAGGAGGAGACAGGAGTTCAGTCCTTTTGGCTGAAGAGTTGGTGAGGTGAGAGGTGGATGTGGCTTGTTCCTTTGTCTCTCTGATCTTTCAGCATTTACCTCAATATCTGGCTCCAGGTTTTTATTAATACCAATTAGGATTCATGCTACATCTGGCGTCCAACTTTTGGGGCACAAATTCATTAAAAAGCCGTTTGCCTATGGCTGCAGCTCAGGCCAGAACTCACATAGCCACAGTCACTACCCTGCCGGCTAGATTTTCCTTTTCTTCCCCAAGCCCTCTGAGGGAGTCTGGGATTCTTTTCTGTTGTAGCCTCTCTGCAGCAGACTCCACAGACTTTTGGGCTCCAAAAGCCACAGGAGTTAGCTGCTTTTGCACATTCCCCCATGCAGACAGCTGAGTCTTTGGCTTCTTCCCTCTCCTGGTGGGTGTGGCTTTCCCTGGAGCTCCCTCCTCAGGCTGCTGCCACACTGGGTAGCTGCCTCACTTCACCATCATCTGAATCATCATTGTCAGCAGATTTGGTGAGTCAATTGGGATTTCTTAAAAGGGGGAATTAGAAAAAAAAAAAAAAAAAGACAGAGAGTTTTTCCCCACATTAAAAAATGGGAAACATTATTACAATGGAGGGAGTTAGGTCTCTGATAATATGCTAGATGGTTTGAAAAGGAGCAAAATTAAATGAGAGGATAATTAATTTAGATGCGATTTACATAATGTCAATTATAAATATTATTTGTTTGATCATTTTTGTTTTGTCATTAAAAAAGTTGGTTAATATGAGTGCCAAGATAAAAATTTTGGAAAAACTTGTTAAAACAGATCACAGAGAAATTCAGACCCAGTCAGAGGAACTTAAAGGAGAACCAATCTCAGCATTGCATTATAAGGGTAGACAGGAACAGCCTAAGGTTTTCAAACAGCCAACCTTAATTTATCCAGTAACCTTACAGGGACTGCCAAATGATAGATATCCCCAAGGCTGTGTAAGAGCTGAATGGATTCCTGTGCAAATGTTAGATTTGAAGAGATTCAAGGAAGCGATAGTCTCATATGGCATGCGTTCACCTTTTGTGAAGCACATGTTAAACTCATGGTCAACCTGTAATAGAATTATCCCTCAAGACTGGAGAGATTTGGTTACAGCAATTTTGGAGGCTGGTCCTTAATTACTGGTGGAAAGATGAGGCTAAGACCATTGAACAACAAAGTAGGGCTAGAGGTATTGAAATCTCCCAAGACCAACTTCTTGGAGAGGGAGATTATGCTAATGTAGAAAGGCAATCTTTATAAGATGACCACAACCTGGCTTTATGCTGAGTGGCAGCCTTGAATGCTTGGGACAGAATTGAAGAAGTAGGAAAGAAAATTGAGTTATTTACTAAAGTTATACAGGGTCCAAAAGAAACCTCACTGGTTTCTTACAAAGATTGACTTCAGTAGTAAATACAATGATACCAAATTCAGAAGCTAGACAAATAATAATTGAATCTCTGGCTTTTGAAAATGCTAGTGCACAGTGCAAAAGGGTAATTAGGCCGTTAAGGGCAAGATCAGCACCCTTGGAGAAATGGATCTTAGATACAATCAATATTGAATCTCATGACTGTGATGATGCTTGGATAGGAGAGGTGATTTCCAGAAGTTTGAAGAAAAATCAAAATGTCAAATGTTTCAATTGCAGTAAAAAAAGGTCACCTAAAAAGGGATTGTAAACAGGGTGTTCCTAGAAACAATGTTTTTGCTAAGAATAATCCCAACAGAATGCCCCTCCCTTCTGGATTATGCAGAAGTTGTAGTAAAGGCAGGTATTGGACAAATGAATGTAGATCAACAAGGGACAGACAAGGTAACCCTTGCCATCTGGAAACGCCCTGAGGGGCCTCTTGCAGGCTCCCCCATATCAAATTTGGTTCAGTCATTTCCTGTCATTGTGGAGGAAACTTTCCCACAGCAATTAAAGAACAGTGACCTTTGAACTCTTTAAAAGAATCCTGGGGCCCCACAACGATGATTCCACCAGGACTATGATAATGCCACTTAACTGACAAACACCACCCAAAGATTGGATTTGAACTACAAACTGCTCAGGACAATATCAAGGTGACTAGCTGAGATGATCCAGCCTCACAGACTGTTCTAGCCAGGACTTAAGACAAGTCCTACACTTTCCTGTTATGTAGAGACTGGACAACAAATGGTATAGTTACCTCTTCCAGGACTTGACAATTAACCCAAATTTTTCTTTTCAGGATCCCCTAAAGATACCATCACCCCCAGACAGCAGGAAATAAATCTTAAGAACATGAGGCCCACATTCCCAAGAGGTGGAGTGGGTGGTTTTTGGTCATTCAATGGGTTATGGATATTTGTCATTGTTTAGGGTGGTTGGTTACAAGTTGTTATTGGTAGTGGTCAGGAAAATGCTGAACAAAGAAGATTAGATTCAGAGTTCTTGTTTGAAAAAAAATAAGGGGACATAGAAATGATAGGGAAAAAGGGTAGATTATTGAATCAGTGCTGTGGATATTGCTCTGTATAAATAAAATGCTGATTGGCCAGTAGCCAGGCAGGAAGTATAGGTGGGACAAGCAGAGAAGAGAATTCTGGGAACAGGAAGGCTGAGTTAGGAGACGCTGCCAGCTGCTGCTATGAGTACCAACATGTAAGATATTGGTAAGCCATGAGTCATGTGGCAAGGTACAGATTTATAGAAATGGGTTAATTTAAGATGCAAGATCTAGATAGCTGGAAGCCTGAGCCATTAGGCCAAACAGTTTAAATAATAAAAGAGTCTGTGTGTTTATTTTGTAAGTGGACTACGGGACTGCTGGGGCTTGGCGGGAGCTGGAGAGAAACTCTCCACTACAAATCAGAAATGATAGGATAAAAGGGTAGATTATTGAATCTACTCTGAAAAGAAAAAAAGGGGAATATGGATATGATAAGTTAAAAGGGTAGATTATTGAATCTACTTTTAAAAAGCAACTGCTAGTTTTAAATATTTCATATTGGGTTGGATTTTTGTATATTGTATGCAAATTTTGTATATTGATACAAATTTGAGATTTTTTTTGTTGGAACATACTGTACATACATTTCTACTCTTGTTCAAGGTATTGTACCTATATAGCTCATTTAACAATGTAATGCAAATTTCTAGTCCTTGAAAGTTATTGTTACCAACTAATTAGGATATAAAAAATGCAAATTAGTAATTAGTCACCTATTACAATCAAACCTGTAGTCATATTAGGTATGTTTTTCAGTTCAAACAGATATATTTTAGATAGACAGGTCATCTTCAAACACTTCAGAGACCTACAGAATATAGTATTTAAAGTGTTTTAATAACATAGTTCTTTTTTTTTTTATGAAATGAAACATGTCTGCTCCTGGCAGCACCAATCTACTTCAGAGAAGATGATGGTTATTAAATAAACTTCATATGGAGTTTACTTTCTTTGTGGTAAAAGTTAGCAACTGGGCAAAAAAAAAAATGTCCTGTCTCAACTGCGGACAGTATGCTGTCTAAATGTACAAGCAGGTGCTGTGGGATGTTCTGTATGGCAAATGTGTTGCTAATAAAGCACTGATTGGCCAGTGGCTAGGCAGGAAGTAGGCGGGACTAACAGAATTAAAAGAGCAGGAAGGCAGAAGGAGTCACTGCCTGCCAGCCAGCAACCGCCAGGACAAGCAGCATGTAAAGATGCCGGTAAGCCACGAGCCATGTGGCAAGGTATAGATTTATGGAAATGGATAACTTAAGATATAAGGACAGTTAGCAAGAAGCCTGCCACGGCCATACAGTTTATAAGCAATAGAAGTCTCTGTGTTTCCTTGGTTGGGTCTGAGTGGCTGTGGGACTGGCAGGTGAAAGAGATTTATCCTGACTGTGGGCCAGGCAGGAAAACTCTAGCCACAAGCAGGACACAAAAGAAAGGACTGCCAAACTTTGCCAAGACAATGTAGGACAGCCCTTCTGAAAATCCTGCTTCACAGATAAGTCTGTCAGATATGCTAGGCAAGTAGGCTGAAGATGGATGCCCCAATGCTGAAGAGGAACCTTGGGTGACCGTCCAGCTGTTCTGTCATTTCTCACATTTTTTGGAAGTCACTTGTTTGCACTTCCTGCTTACTCAGGTAATATTATTTCCTTCTCCAGTCTCGGAGGGAGTTGAAGACTAGATAGTTACAGTTTTCCTTGTTTACAAATTCAGAAAAGAGGGGCTGGAGAGATGGCTCAGTGGTTAAGAGCACTGGCTGCTCTTCCAGAGGACCCGAGTTCAATTCCCAGCACCCACATAGCAGCTCACAACTGTCTGTAACTCCAGTTCCAGGAGATCTGACACTTTCACAACAATGCACATGAAATAAATTTTTAAAAATTCAGAACAGAAACTCAAAGAGGTGTAAAGTGTATGTTTGAGAGACATCAAAAGATAGTTTTCAGTTGGTATTGAAAGTAAATTAGGTACAACACTTTGGACTCACCAACCCAGAACAAATAATGGAATATTTTCTCTGAATTTGTCAACGTTAATGGACTAGACATTATTGATGTAATTATTGCCTGTATATATTGAATATAGTTATTGTATTTATTGTATATAGTTTTCCTTTTTTTTTTTTATTTTTTGCCGAATGCCGTTTATTGAAGGAGGGAGGAGGTCTTAAATACAGGCTTACAGCACAATGGGAGAACCCCAGAGGGCAGAAGTTCGCTGCCGATGTTTTACAATCTTGCATCTAAACTGTTAATGCCCATTATACAGGATACACAGACAAGGAACTTCCCTTAAGCATTCAGGAGGGTGGAACCCAGCAGGGAATTAGCATAGGGAGGATATCAAGGTCAAGGTCAGCAAGCAAGGCAATAGTTACCCAAAACGGGGGTCAGGGCCCTACAGGTCCCTCTTTTACTAGAAAATGAGCTTCTGACTTAGGTTGCATGGGACGTCAGCAAGTCACCTTACCGTCATGGAGACGCCTGCCCAGGCCACACAGGCGCTCTGTCTTAGGTTGGTGAGCGCCCCCAGGCCCCAGGCGCCCCCATACCTCTCTCTGAATACTCATTATCATACAGGCTCAATCGTGTGTGAGCTCCAGAGTTAATTGCTGCCAAAGATCTCAAAGTGGCGCTGGGCTTGCAATCTGTGTGTTCGATACAGAAAAGACCAACAGAAGTCCTAAACCACCCATAGCCAGTAGGCTAAAGGCAACTGAGCCATTCCCTTCCTTAATGAGCCTTATTGCAAACTGGAGTCCTTGTAAGATGGTATCCCAAAAGCAAATGGATCTTGAGTTTATAAATTTATAGTTTTCAAAGCTAATCGAACTGTATATAACTATTGAATTAAATTTATCATGCCCAATAGAATGAAAAATTAATTAACTGTGGTAGTTACTTTTGCTGCCAGGGTCTCCACTGTGCTAGCTGTAGTAGCCAATTATGAAATGGTAATCCCAGAAACAGTAGCAGGGGTGGCCGCCACTGCTATAACAGCAACAACGGCAGTAGCGACGTCAAATTCTCTTCTGGAGCGTGTGGGCACCATCTGTGTTTTACTGCCATGGTCCACTGGCATGGATACAACTCCAGGAACACGAACCGCCAAGGCCCATTTTTCTTGATCCCAGCACGACTTAAGCTGGTAGCTCTGCAAAAGAACAACTAAGAACCATAAAGAAAAAACAGGCAGCTCACAAGGAGCATAACTAATGGTCTCATAATGGCTACATTCAGGCTCATAAATTTTAAGGTATCTTCAAAGGGGGCTAAATTAATTTCAGGAGGCCAATAAATGTCGTACAGAGCCACTCCTGAAAAGTAGGTACTACACCAGCTTGAAGAGGATTTTGAAAATGAAAAGGCTTAGTTGGCATGCTACTGTTAACAAATGGAGGTCAGTGACCTTCAGGGTTATCCTTATTCTCTAAGGTGTCTGGGTGACACGTTCTCCAACATACTTGAAAAAGCAGTTACCATACATTACCTTCTGTAGAATCCAACCATATGGCTACAGTTCCTAGGCTTACGTTAATGCTTGCCAAGGCTGGCCATATTGGGCTCTCAATCCCCATTGGCATCACAAGGAGAGAGTTTTTCACGAAGGCCCAATAGGTCTCTGCCATGTTGGGCTTCAGCAGCAGCTACAGGGTGCACACAGCGCTCAGGAATCCAAAGAGGAACCTCATTGTCCTGAGGAAAGACATAAACAGAACCCGGGGCCCACACCAACACCAGATCGGGTCTCCTCCAAGTGCCAGTAGAAAGATCCTTCCATTGCTCCAGAGGGTGATTTGCAACAGGAGCCCTCCAGTGCTTATCTGCAGCAGATACTCCAGCAGAATCTACCGATAAAAAATTTAAAATATATAAAACAAGGGAAAGAATAGAATGTGGAGAGGAATGATGAGTCTCTAGTTCCCCCTTTTTACTTTAGCAAAATATGTTTGTTTGTTTTTTAGTAGTTCAAATTTTTCTTTTATTTTTTATTTTTTATTTTTATTTTTTAATTAATTAATTAATTAATTAATTATTTCTATTATCAGCTTGATACAGTATAAATTCTTATCTTAATAGTGAAATGTTTCATTGAGGCTTGCTCAGTAATTAAATAAAACCAAAACTTATTATAAGCCATAGTCATCCTAGGGTCCCCTATGCTATATATATAGCCTCTATGGTTCTGTGGGTTGCAGTCTGATTGTTCTTTGCTTTATATCTAGTATCCACTTATGAGTGAGTACATACCATGTTTGTCCTTCTGAGTCCGGGTTATCTCACTCAGGATGATATTTTCTAGTTCCATCCATTTGCCTGCAAATTTCATGCTGTCATTGTTTTTCTCTGCTGAGTAGTACTCCATTGTGTATATGTACCACATTTTCTTAATCCATTCTTCAGTTGACCAGCATCTAGGTTGTTTCCAGGTTCTGGCTATTTCGAATAGTGCTGCTGTGAACATAGTTGAGCATGTATCTTTGTGGTATGATTGAGCATTCCTTGGGTATATGCCCAAGAGTGGTATGGCTGGATCTTGAGGTAGTTCGATTCCTAATTTTCTGAGAAACTGCCATACTGATTTCCACAGTGGTTGTACAAGCTTGCATTCCCACCAACAGTGGAGGAGTGTTCCCTTTGCTCCACATCCTCTCCAACATTGACTATCGTTAGTGTTTTTGATCATAGCCATTCTGACAGGTGTGAGGTGGTATCTCAGAGTCGTTTTGATTTGCATTTCTCTGATGATTAAGGATGTTGAGCATTTCTTTAAATGTCTTTCAGCCATTTGTGATTCTTGTTTTGTGAATTCTCTGTTTAGCTCTTTAGCTCATTTTTTAATTGGATTGTTCAGTATTTTGATGTCTAGTTTCTTGAGTTCTTTATATACTGTGGAGATCAATCTTCTGTCAGATGTGGGGTTGGTGAAGATCTTTTCCCATTCTGTAGGCTGTCTTTTTGTCTTATTGACTGTGTCTTTTGCCCTGCAAAAGCTTATCAGTTTCAAGAGGTCCCATTTATTAATTGTTGTGCTCAGTGTCTGTGCTGTTGGTGTTTTATTTAGGAAGTGGTCTCCTGTGCCAATGCGTTCAAGAGTACCTCCTACTTTCTTTTCTATTAAATTTAGTGTAGCTGGATTTATGTTGAGGTCTTTGATCCACTTGGACTTGAGTTTTGTGCATGGTGACAGATATGTATCTATTTGTAATCTTTTACATATTGACATCCAGTTATGC